>JAKUCV010002688.1:6019-78996 GCA_028386065.3 Turnera subulata | reverse complement strand
AGGAACTGAGAAAGAGTGGGAGATTGGCTAAGGATGAGATAGACCTACACCCCGTATTGGAGCAAGAATTGCTACATTAGCCGTAGGGATTTTCTATCTATTCTTACCTAGCATTTTGGTTTTAGAACTATACAATTGCTATTATGTACCTACCATAAGCAGGAATTTGATTTCTGTGTCTTGTATGGACAAGAAAAGTTTTATTGAGAATAAAGAACAATTGTTGTTCCATTTATTTCATTGAAATTGATTATGATGGTACATTTTAAACAATGGTTTGTATGTTCTAAACCTAGTAACGCCTATCTATAACATTAATACGAAGAAGGTTAGATTACATGATTCTAGTGAAACCTATCTCTGGCATAGTCGTTTGGCCCATATAAACGAGACTCGTATTCCTAAACTCCATAAAGTTGAATTTATAGACTCATTTGATTTTGAATCATATGAGACATATGGGTCATGTTTGTTAGGCAAAATGACTAAGGCTTCCTTTACGGGTAAAGGTGAAGAGCCTAGGACTTGCTAGGTCTAACACATACTGATGTATGCGGACCTATGTCTACACAGGCTAGAGGTGGTTTTCAATTCATTACATTTACTGATGACATCAGTAGATACGGCTAAGTGTATCTAATGAGACACAAGTCGGAATCCTTTGAAAAGTTCAAAAAATTTAATAATGAAGTACAGAATCAACTCGAAAAGTATTAAGATGCTTCGATCAGATCGAGGTAGTGAATACTTAGACCGAGACTTTCTTGACTATCTAAAGAGTTGTGGTAAAGTATCACAACTTACTCCACCAGGTACGCCTCATTGGAATGGCGTATCCGATAGGAGGAACAGAACCTTGTTAGACATGGTTCGTTCTATGATGAGTCAAGCTGATCTTCCTTCTTCCTTTTGGGGACATGCTTTGTTAACTGCTGTTTTTACACTAAACAATGTTCCGTCTAAATCAGTCGAATAGACACCATATGAGATATGGACTGGGAAGCGTCCCAATTTGTCTTTTATGACGATTTGGGGTTGTGAGGCTTACATAAGACGTGAAGCTTCGGATAAACTTGGCCTAAAATCCGAGAAGTGCCTATTTGTAGGTTACCCTAAGGAAACTAAAGGGTATAACTTCTATAATCCCACCGACCACAAAGTGTTTGTTACTCGGACTGCGATTTTTCTAGAAAGAGAGTTTATTTCTAGAGGAATCAGTGGGAGGAAAATAGAACTCGAAGAAGTTCGAGATCTAGAGACTGAAATGGAACAAGAACAGGAACGACAAAGTGTTATGGACGAGAATCCTGTTCCTGTAACACATGGATCGCGTAGGTCGGATAGGACTCGGCATGAGCCCGAGAGATATGGATTTCTCGTGACTCATACCGGGGATGTGATGCTCATAGATGACGATGAGCCCATTACCTATCAGCAGGCCGTTACGGGTCCGGACTCCCAGAAGTGGCTAGAAGCCATGAATTCGGAAATGGAATCCATGTATCAAAACAAGGTATGGACCTTAGTTGATCCACCAGAAGGGGTAAAACCCATAGGGTGCAAGTGGGTCTTTAAGAAAAAGACCGACATGGATGGTAATGTGATTACCTATAAAGGGTGGCTGGTTGCGAAAGGTTTCAAACAAGTTCATGGTATAGACTATGATGAAACCTTCTCACCAGTTGCCATGGTTAAATCCATCCGGATTCTTTTGGCTATAGCAGCATACCATGATTATGAGATTTGCAAATGGATGTCAAAACCGCTTTCTTTAATGGAAAATTTTTGTGGATGTGTACTTGAAACAACCTGAAGGTTTTGTCGATCCAGAGTATGCTAGTATGGTATGCAAGTTGCAAAGGTCCATTTGTGGACTAAGGCAAGCTTCTAGGAGTTGGAATCTTCGTTTTAGTGAAGTAATCAAAGAGTTTGGTTTCATTAAAAGTGAAGATGTTTCATGTGTTTACTATAAGGTTAGTGGGAGCACTATTGTTTTCTTGTTGTTGTAGGTTGACGATATCCTACTTATTGGGAATGATATTCCGACACTAAAATCTGCAAAGACTTGGTTAGGAAAGAATTTCTCAATGAAGGACTTAGGAGAAGCTGCCTAAGTGTTAGGTATAGAGATCTATAGAGATAGATCCAAAAGGTTTTTCGGGCTAAGTCAGAGTACATATATTGACAAGGTGCTAAAAATGTTTAGCATGCAAGATTTCAATAAGGGTTTCTTGCCCATGTCACATGGCATATCTCTCTCAAAGAGTCTATATCCTATTATGACTAAGGTGAGAGAGTGGATGAGTTAGATCCCTTATGCTTCTGTAATAGGATCTATCATGTATGCCATGCTATGTACTAAACCGGATGTCGCTTATGCTTTGAGTGTCACAAGCAGATGCCAATCTGATCCCGGTGAAAGTCACTGGACAACGGTTAAATATCTTTAAGTACTTAAGAAGTACTAAGGATGCATTCCTGGTTCACAAAAGCGTTGGTGGGATTGTTGTAAAGTGTTACAAAGATGCTAGCTTCCAAACTAACAAGGATGATTTTATATCACAATCAGTTTAGGTGTTTTGTCTTGGAAGTGGTAATGTGTGCTGGAAGAGTTCCAAGCAAGGTACTGTATGCTGGAAGAGTTCCAAGCAAGAGACAGTAGCCGACTCAACAACTGAGGCTGTGTATAGTTCCTTTTGGGAACAAAGTAGGAGATCTATTGTCTAATCTTCTCACGCAGCGGAAGCATGATGGTCATGCTAGATCCACATGTATGAGATATATGGATGATTGGCTTTAGTGCAAGTGGGAGATTGTTAGTATAATATGCCCAAAAGCCAATCATGGATGATTATTTGTAGTCATGTATACGTATTAAGGTTATTCCAATAAGTATCGTTTATGAGATAAACGCTTGCACATACTTATAACCCTAGAATATTTCATATTCTTAAATGTCCCTAGTCGATTATTATTATAGATGGGTTGTAATAATAAATTAAGACTAGCGTATGTTGAGAATTGCTTAAGTGATATGAATTCTACATACGGGTACAAGTTGGAGAACTTGTGGACTGGACCGACCCACATAAGAACACTACATGGAACATTATATGTATGTCATTAGTGGTTCTTACAGATGTATTGTCCTCCGACCTGAGATCGTCAAGGTATCCAACATATGAGTCATGTACTTTGATATTATTCCTAGTCATCCGTAACTGGGTGGACATAAGGGTAATCATTGGGTATATGACGAGTATGTAGTGGGTTTTGATTGATCAAGACGGGATTTGTTCGACCCATATAACGGGTATATTATCATATGGTTTCTTGATAGAGTTGAACTGTTAAATGCATGGCCATGCTCGGATTGGGTGATATGGTGATATCACGGGTATCCGTTTTTTACAGTTAACTCGGGGATCAAGAAACATAGATTAAATATATACGAGATTGACATATTCCATGTCTCGTGTTTGATCTTGATAATGGGATGAAAGGACGATGACATGTTCCGAGGCATAGAGAATCAGTACTGATCTTGTCGTTCGGGTAGCAATGATGTGTTGCTAGACACCGCTCTTTGCTTATAATTGTAAAATGAGATTTTACGATTGTTGCCGGATGTTACAAGTGCCTACAGGGTCACACATATAGAACCGTTGATTCGAGCAGGTGGTTGGACCATGGTTGGACCGTGGTTGGACCATGGTTGAACCAAGGTCGTTTTTGGGTGGTTGGTTTGCTGAATGTCAGCATAATTGAGCCCCTTTAAGTGCTGTGATGAGTTGGTGTGTTTTGGCTTTTAGTGGGTAACATGATAATGTGGATGCATTATCATAATGCTACTTTTGGTCCACCATGTTTGCCATTACGCCAAGGCTTTTGTTGAGTGGGTTTAGTGTGTAATGATCAGATCATTCCCTCCCCACTCTCTCACGTTTTTGCTTCTGCAAAATTCAGAGAAAACACCACACATACCTCTTCTTCATTCTTTGTGAAAGAAAGAAGGCAACCATACGCACAAACACCACAAGGTTGTTGCTTCCGGTTTACTCTTGCTAGCACATCAGTCCGGGAGTGCTCGTGGTTTGGTTCGTGGGACGATTTCAAGCCAATCACGGTTCGTGTGGATACTGTAGAGGGGCGAGGCTTATGTCTGGCTCTAGCAGAATCTGTTACACAAGTTAGGTGAAAGATCCTAACCTTCCAAGTATGTAAAAATTGTTATACGGTTTATGCATGCTTCACATGGTTCTTGGTTGAGTTTCCTTGTTTCCGCTGCATATTGTGCTTGTTATGAGTGTCATAATGGCTCTAGGGAAACTTACATGATTAGCTCTTTGAGCATACTTCTTGTTCTTTGTCTCAATATGCTGTCGAGCTTTCTCATGAATAGTGATAGCTTCCCGCAAGTATACGGGGTTGTTGTAGTACCAAGGTCGTCTCACAGGGATCTTTGCTAAGTACTATCTAACCGAGCAATCTATGATTATCTAGATAAATAAACAATGTTGAGGTATTGATGTTTGAAACAAAAACTAAAGCAACTAATAACGAGATTTCCACACAAATAAGCTATGCATAAGCAGGCCATGTACTGTAACCACATAGCTAGCCTATGTAGAATCTATGAATTAAATTCTAAAACTAAACTTCTTTAAAAGAAATGGAAAATCTAGACTAGATCGATAGCCTACTCTCATAGCGCCGTAAAATCCCTTCCTAGTTTACGTCCACTATCCATTTGCCAGTGATGAAATAAACTAAGAGCATTAAGAAATTTCCCTACTAATTCTCCAATAAAAAGCACGCCTCCCTCGAGGTCGGTTTTTATAGCCCAGTTTATGTTTTTCTATAGGTAAACGACGCTATCACTTAACGTTCGCCTATTATAAATTTATGCTAATTGATGATCAAGCAACTAACATAGTGAAGATTCATAAACCGAATTAAAGAATAATAAAATCAGAAAATAATTCTTTATTTAAATGAGCATGGAAACATTAATAAGTTCATCCCCTAATCCTAGATTACAAATTTAGCAAGACATAGCATTAAGGAAAACAACAAATACTAGATGAAAATTCATCATCAATGATTCAAAGTAGGAATCACTTACTAGAAGGTAGAACCAACCTTGAACAAAAAGGAGAAAATCTCCAAGCAAATATCCCTCCTAAAAAGCTAAAGCCTCCTAGCTTGAGTTTACTGAAAAATAAAAGAGAGAAAATGCCTATTCTAATTGCTAGTTGCCGAATGGGAGCTGGAAGACTTCATGGAGGACTTGATGATTTTTTCCCTTGCTTGCTTTGGCTTTTATAGTGTACCGTGAAGACAACCATATGGTTAGAAATCAATTGCATTACAAGCCAAGGAAAACTTGGTCAGCTCCTTACTGTACGCGGTGGCCATGAAAATGGCGCAAGAATTGGTCTTTTGACCAATTTGTTTCTCCACTAAGTGCTTAAGAAAGCCACGTGCCCAAGGGAGCTGATTAATCACATGTGCTCCATGTCAAAAGGCTTGACCATGCTTTTTTTGCATTAGGTGGCGTATGAAGTGGTCTTCATTGACCATCTCATTTCTTCACTTGGGAATCTCAAGAGGGCACGTGTACAAGGGTTGTCACCACACAGCTGCTCCATGCCAAAAATAGGATTTTGTCCAAGTCCCTTTGCGTGGCGTCTCACTTGGTCCCAATTGACCAATTAACAAATGCTCCCCTTTTTACATGCGCAGGTGGCATGAAGTGTGGGCATCAAAGACTAATTCTCATGCTTTGCTTGGTCTTGAAGGTGGACACATGTGGGGGCAGGTGGCGCATAGTGAAGAGAGGACACCTCCTTGAACCGTTGGATATTGTATGAGCTAAATGTGGACCATGGAATTTACACCTCACTTGAATTCTTCTATTTGATTCAGTTTTGGACCACCAAAATTATGAAGCAACGCCATGAACCCATTTAAGGAAGCATAGTGGAAAAATCTGGGCGCTTTTTTCATTCACGCCATGTGTCACTGGTGCTGCATGGGCAGCCCGTGCTGGAACAGGCTGCATGGGATGGCTGTGCAGAAAATGTGCTCTTAGCCATTTTTTTGTCTTTTAGTCCCTATTTTTGTACAGAATGACCAAGACACTAGGACAAAGGAGATTTATTGAAAAAGAGGAAAAATGCAAGAAAATAACATGAATAAACAAAATATTTTGTATTTGAAAGTTTAAAAATCATGAAAAGTAGACCAGAAATGAGTGTAAATGCACACTCATCACCACCCAAACTTGAGATTTTGCTTGTCCGCAAGCAATTATCATGGAAAACGGGGTGAAAACATCTTACCCATTGGAATCAACCGGGCCAATCAACCAGAGTTACGTGGAAAATTTTCAAATATAGCAAAGGGAGCCCCGGCAACCAACCTGCAAGAACCGTGAGAAATAATGCCAAGATGGTCTAAATATGTACTTGTTAGGTAATTAATCCAGTTGATCAAATTCACAACTTCCCTCTTTATTTGATAAAATGAATTTGGCATTTTTGAAAAACTAAAAAAAGGGTCAAATATGCAGGTCCAGTTCCCTATCTCCACTAATGGCAAGGATTGAATTTCAGGGATCAAAAGGTCTTTAATTGGGACGTAATGGGGCTTAGGTTGAGGTTAAGAAAGAAAAAGAAAATGGTAGTCAAAGGATGCAAATTCTCAAAGGGATTGTCTTACCGTAACAAAGCCAAGCAACGTGGTATGGTTCTAAATCGAGTGTGCGGTGGAGAGTCTTTGTTTGCCATCTCCTATTTTTCGAGAAACAACAATTTTCTGTGTCGTTTCTTTTCTTCTTCTGAAAAAGTATCTCTCTCTTGTTTCTTCTTCTTTACTGAAGGCATAGTAGACAAATGAAAACCATTCTCCATAATCAGCACAGGCAACTTATGTTGAGCCCGTGTATAATGAACCACCGCTTATCTTTGTTGTTAGGCAAATGTTAGGGGGAAAGACAAGACCGAGCAAAATGCATAAGGGTGTGTGTAAGAAACAAAATGTTGGTAGCCATAGGTTCAAAGGGTGAAGGGTGTGAATGTGGATTTAAGAAAGATGGCTACCATGAAAAAGCCCAAAGTGGTTTACAAAGGTGAATATATACACATGGGTAGGTTTTGTGGTTTAATGTGGGTTATGCAAAAGAATGCCTTAATCATATCCCTAAGAAACAAACCTTATAAAAATTTCGCTTTGATGGGGTTGTGGACCTGTTCTAAGACGCAAGAAGTAATGCCAAATATACTTTGAAAAATAAAGCATGCAAAGAGGTTAGGAGTGAATTCGAAACAATTGGAAAAATTTACCCAATAAGCACGACTTGGACAATTGGGAACTCATCCCAAAATTTGTGCAGGCGGACATTCGAGGCTCGATCGTGGAAACTCGGAGGAATCCTTGTACTTGTGTCGGATTTGGCCCAATTAAGCCAAACGGGTTCATTTGTAACTTGCAAAAATTTATTCAAACAAAAGAAAATTTTAAAAAATAAACTGAAGAAAATTACTTATTATCATGCTAAGAAAGCTAAAAAGAAGTAAAAGGCCGCAACCACTATGTTGAAAGTATAGCCACCCCAAACTTAAAACTTGCAGTGTCCTCACTGCACAAAAATAGACTAGAAAAATTTTAAAAAACAAAGCAGGGGCAGCAATTATATTTAGCAAAAAATGAACTTGCGGACCAAAATTTTTAAAAGAAAATAAATTGAAACAACAAAAGAACTAAAGGAACCTGAACTTGCTGCTTTTATTTGCGGAATAAGGGAAAGAATCGTGGGTTGCCTCCCACGCAGCGCTTCTTTAACGTCTTGTAGATGGACTCGGAGCTCCTCATGCTGATGGTGGGTTGGAGAACGGTTGCACTACCTCTTGTCCTGTAGGCTCTACAGGATCATAAGGCTTTGGGAATAAGACTCGATTTCCAATTCTGAGGTCTTGTTTTTGGATGATACTCCCATGCTAGTGTTTGGATCCTTTTCTGCCAGCTTCATGAGTATAAACTGAAGGATTAATCCCGATAAGAACATCTGTGGAATACACAATTGTCTTCTTGTGTCGTCCCTTATCTTTCAGCAACTTATCTTCCTCTCCCTCATTAAAACTCACATTTATATCACCTGGATGTGTGGAGTTTGTTCCCAGTAATTCACATTGGAGATCAGGAGGTAAAGGTTTCATCTTAACCTTCAGAGCATTTTCTTTTGCCATGTCTTCTGGCGTCTTATCTAACTTCTCAAATCTCATGTCTTCTTCGTTGGACGCCAGAGATAAAACCTCAAGTTGGCATGCATAATCTGCTATCTCTGGATCTGGATCCTAAGTGCCTTTACTAAGATCGATACACGCCAACAGAGGATCTTCACAGCCTACCTGTGCAAGGATTTCGTCAACTGCTATCTCTCCTAAGTCAAGTCGGTAGCATGAATCGTCTGGTACTCCTTTGCGAATTACTTCATCAACATCGAAGCAAATCTTTTCAGAGCCGACTTGAAGTGAGAGCTTTCTGCCCTTGACATCAATGATGGCACCAGTAGTTGCCAAAAAGGGTCGTCCCAGGATGATGGGTACGTGGTGTTCTACCTCCATATCGAGGACCACGAAATCAACTAGGATGAAGAAGTTCCCAATTTTGATAGGAACATCTTCCAAAATTCCCACTGGATATTTGACCGACCTATCTGCTAGGTGGAGTGACATAGCAGTAGGTTTTAGATCCCCTAGTTTAAGTTGCTTGCTGATTGACAATGGGATCACACTAACACTTGCGCCAAGATTGCAAAGTGCTCTTTCGATGTGAACCTTCCCTATGTCGCAAGGGATAGTGAACGTTCCGGGACCTGGAAGCTTATTCTGAATGATTGCGCTACGTTCAAACGTCAAGGCCACTGTCCCGCAGTCAATCAATTTATTCTTATTGGACAAGATGTCCTTTAAGAATTTGGCATATGTATGTGTTTGGGACATGGCCTCGAGGAACGGAATGTTAATGTAGAGCTTTTTCATGATTGCAAGAAAGCGTCCAAACTTCTTGTCATGGACCAGTGGGTTGAGCCGTTGAGGGAAGGGAATAGGTGGAACATAAGCCTTAACTTCATCTTTCTTTGCCTTCCCCTTTTCGGCTAACACAGCCTGCTCATGCTCCGCAGGCTTGTCTTTTTGCATGGCCTGGCCATGCTCTGCTTCTTTTACTGGGGCTGGGGGTGGTTGCCGCTCTTTGTATTGAGTACCACTCCTAAGAGTGATTGCATTGCATTGAGCATTAGGGTTGACCTCCGACTTGCCCGGTAATCTGCCAGGATTGCCCTGACTAAGGCCAGCTTGTGCGATTTGACTCTTGAGAATGTTAATCTCGTCAGAAAGCCCTTTCATAACTTGTCGTTGCTCCTCCATAAATGACTTGAGTAGCGACTGCAAGTCATCTAGAGGAGCTGGCTGATACGACTGTTGGTATGCCTGTGTAGGTTGTTTCGGAGGATATCCGGGAGGAACTCTTCTTGTTTGATTTTGGTTTTGGTTAGGCTGTTGAGGCTTCCAAGAGAAGTTATGGTGGTCCCTCCAACATGGGTTGTAGGTGTTTGAATAAGGGTCCTTCTGGACTCTCTGGTTGATGTAACTCACTTACTCTTAGCATGCTTGTTCATAGCCTCCCTCTTTCGGGCACTCCGAATAACCTCCTTCGCATCTAGCACAGGAATGGGATTGTCCTTTCCCATTCAACTTCAAGAGGGCATCCAACTTAGCGTTCACCAGGCTCATGGCGTCAAGTTCTAGAACTCCGGCTGTTCTTGTGAGCTCGCCTTGCCATTCGAATTTATTGCTGGCGATGTGTTCGAACAATTCGTATACATCCTCAGCATCTTTGGCTAAGGCTACTCCTCCGGCTGCAGCATCAACGTGTGCACGGAGGGACTCACACAGGCCTGCATAAAATTTTTCCATGATCAGCCAGTCAGGAAGGCCATGCTGTGGGCATCTTCTCAGTGCATCTTTAAACCTTTCCCACGCATCGTAGAACGATTCATTGGACTTCTGTTTGAACTCCATGATGTTGTTCCTTAATATCGTGGCTTTGCTGGGCGGGAAAAATTTCTTCGAGAACGCCTGTGATAAGGCCCATGTATCAAACGTCCTAGGAGCTTGTGCAGTCAACCACGCCTTCGCCTTGTCCTTGAGTGAGAAAGGAAAAGGCGCAACATGATAGCATCCTCGGAGGCTCCAGTCACCTTGATTATGTCGCAGATTTCCAGGAAATCTTGCAAATGTTGATTTGGGTCTTCAATGGAGGAACCCCCGAAAGGCTCATTTTGGACCATCTTGATTAGGTCTGGCTTTAGCTCAAAGTTATTTGCTTGCACAGCTGGGCGTACCACGCTGGACTGTGCAAGGGTTGCATCGGGGATGAAGAAATCCCGAACCGGCCTGTGACGAGGTCCGTATTGGACATCCTCGATCTCCTCGATAACCCGTCTTACATGTCCCTCCATATCTCCTTCGGTAAAACTTGAAGAAACCAGAAGAAAAAAAATAGAAGAAAAACTACCCAAACGGGTGAAAAAAAATGAAAAATAAAAATCTAGATTAACCTAATCACTATGTTAAATAAAACTAACGCCGATCCCCGGCAACGGCGCCAAAAACTTGATAGCTTCCCGCAAGTATACGGGGTTGTTGTAGTACCAAGGTCGTCTCACAGGGATCTTTGCTAAGTACTATCTAACCGAGCAATTTATGATTGTCTAGATAAATAAACAATGTTGAGGGATTGATGTTTGAAGCGAAAACTAAAGCAATTAATATCGAGATTAAACTGATTAATATAAAGAATCTAGGACTTCGGGGAATTCCTTGCCAATATTTCCACACAAATAAGCTACGCATAAGCAGGCTATGTACTGTCACCACATAGCTAGCCTATGTAGAATCTATGAAATAAATTCTGAAATTAAACTTTTTTAAAAGAAACGGAAAATCTAGACTAGATTGATAGCCTACTCTCACAGCGCCGTAAAATCCCTTCCTAGTTTACGTCCACTATCCATTTGCCAGTGATGAAATAAACTAAGAGCATTAAGAAATTTCCCTCCTAATTCTCCAATAAAAAGCACGCCTCCCTCGCGGTCGATTTTTATAGCCTGGTTTATATTTTTCTATAGGTAAACGACGTTGTCACTTAACGTTCGCCTATTACAAATTTATGCTAATTGGTGATCAAGCAACAAACGTAGTGAAGATTCATAAACCGAATTAAAGAATAATAAAATCAGAAAATAATTTTTTATTTAAATGAGCATGGAAGCATTAACAAGTTCATTCCCTAATCCTAGATTACAAATTTAGCAAGACATAGGTTTAAGGAAAACAACAAATACTAGAAGAAAACTCATCATCATTGATTCAAAGTAGGAATCACTTACAAGAAGGTAGAACCAACCTTGAACAAAAAGAAGAAAATCTCCAAGCAAGTATCCCTCCTAAAAAGCTAAAGCCTCCTAGCTTGAGTTTACAGAAAAATAAAAGAGAGAAAGTGCCTATTCTAATTGCCAGTTGCCGAATGTGAGCAGGAAGACTTCATGGAGGACTTGATGATCTTTTGCCTTGCTTGCTTTGGCTTTTATAGTGTACCGTGAAGACAACCATGTGGTTAGAAATCAATTGCATTACAAGCCAAGGAAAACTTGGTCAGCTCCTCACTGTACGCGGTGGCCATGAAAATAGCGCAAGAATTGGTCTTTTGACCAATTTGTTTCTCCACTAAGTGCTTAAGAAAGCCACGTGCCCAAGGGAGCTGATTAATCACATGTGCTCCATGTCAAAAGGCTTCACCATGCTTTTTTTTGCATTAGGTGGCGCATGAAGTGGTCTTCATTGACCATCTCATTTCTTCACTTGGGAATCTAAAGAGGGCACGTGTACAAGGGCTGTCCCCACACAGCTGCTCCATGCCAAAAATAAGATTTTGTCCAAGTCCCTTTGCGTGGCGTCTCACTTGGTCCCAATTGACCAATAAACAAATGCTCCCCTTTTTACATGCGCAGGTGGCATGAAGTGTGAGCATCAAAGACCAATTCTCATGCTTTGCTTGGTCTTGAAGGTGGACACGTGTTGGGGCAGGTGACGCATAGTGAAGAGAGGGCACCTCCTTGAACCGTTGGATATTGTATGAGCTAATTGTGGACCACGAAATATACACCTCACTTGAATTCTTCTATTTGATTCAGCTTTGGACCACCAAAATTATGAAGCAACGCCATGAACCCATTTAGGGAAGCATAGTGGAAAAATCTGGGTACTTTCTTCATTCACGCCATGTGCCAGTGGTGCTGCATGGGCAACCCGTGCTGGAACAGGCTGCATGGGAAGGCTGTGCAGAAAATGTGCTCCTAGCCATTTTTTTGTCTTTTAGCCCCTATTTTTGCACAAAATGACCAAGACACTAGGACAAAGGAGATTTATTGAAAAAGAGGAAAAATGCAAAAAAATAACATGAATAAACAAAATATTTTGTATTTGCATGTTTAAAAATCGTGAAAAGTAGCCCGGAAATGAGTGTAAATGCACACTCATCAAATAGACCGTACTAACTTTGTTTTTTGCTGCCCACCTGCACTCACAAGCTCATTAACAGGTAAAGGCAACAAATCCAAAGGGGTTAGTGGGTTATAACCATAAACAATTTCAAAGGGTGAATAACTCGTAGAAGAATGTATGCTCCTATTATAAGCAAACTCGACCAAAGGCAAAATTCTCGCCAAATTTTCAAACTTTTACCCACAACAGCACGCAACAAAGATCCCAAAGTTCTGTTTACCACTTCAGTCTGTCCATCCGTTTGAGGATGACAAGTCGTCGAGAACAACAACTTGGTCCCCAACTTACCCCATAACATGCACCAGAAGTGACTGAGGAACTTAGAATCCCTGTCTGAAACATTGGTTTTAGGAAGGCCATGCAATCGCACAACATCCCTAAAGAACAAGTCAGCAACATGAGATGCCTCATCTGTTTTATGACAAGCAATAAAATGTGCCATTTTGCTAAACCTGTCAACAACAACAAATACACTATCATGTCCCTGCTTGGTCCGAGGTAACCCAATAACAAAGTCCATAGACAAGTCAGTCTAAGGACTATCCGGAACAGGCAGTGGCGTGTACAACCCATGAGGTTGCACTTTTGATTTCGCCTGCCTACATGAACACAACTTGTACAAACTCGCTCAACATCTTTCTTCATATATTGCCAATAAAAATGCTCATGCAAGATGTCGAGTGTTTTAGCAACACCAAAATGTCCCATTAAACCTCCATCATGAGACTCCCTAAGAAGCAATTCTCTCATTGAACAAGCTGGAATGCAAAGTTTATGTTCTTTAAACAAATATCCTGCATCAATGTAAAACTTACCAAACCCAGCATGCTCACAAGCATCATAGATAGAGGCAAAATCATGTACAAAAGTCCTTAATATGCTCAAATCCCATCAATTTGGAACTAAGAGAAGTAATAACAGCATACCTCTGTGACAATGCATCGGCTATGACATTATCCTTACCTTGCTTGTATTTCACCACATAGGGAAATGACTCTATGAACTCGAGCCATTTAGCATGTCTCTTTTTCAGTTTATCTTGACCCTTTAGATGCTTCAAACTTTCATGATCGGTGTGGATCACGAACTCCTTGGGCCATAGGTAATGCTGCCACGTTTGCAACGCCCGTGCTAGTGCATACAGCTCTTTATCATATGTCAAATAGTTCAGCTGTGCACCCTTCAACTTTTTGCAAAAATAAGCGATTGGCCTCCTTTCCTGCAAAAGAACAGCACCTATGCCTATACTAGAGGCATTACATTCAACCTCAAAGGTTGAGTTAAAATCAGGCAATTTAAGAATATGAGCAGTACATAATTTATCCTTCAAAGTTTTAAATGTATCCTCTTGCTCCTGTCCCCATTTAAACCCAATTTCTTTCTTATCAATCTCATTCAAAGGTGCAGCAATCGTGCTAAAATTTTTTACAAACCTTCTGTAAAAGCTAGCAAGTCCGTGAAAAAATCTTACCTGTGAGACTGTTGTAGGAGTCGGCCACTCCCTTATGGCTTGTACCTTCTCTTGCTTGACTTCGATTCCCCTAGAACTCACAACATAACTAAGAAAAACAACGTTATCCATACAGAATGTAGACTTCTTTAACTTAGCAAATAGTTTTTCAGCCCTAAGAGCCTCCAACACTAATCTAAGATGTTCAATATGCTCATGTTCATTGCTGTTATAGATAAGTATGTCATCAAAGTACACAACCAAGAATTTTCCTATGAAGGCTCTCAATACATGATTCATCAATCGCATAAATGTGCTAGGAGCATTAGTCAAGCCAAACGACATTACCAACCATTCATACAATCCATATTTAGTTTTGAATGCAGTTTTCCACTCATCACCTACTTTCATGCGAATTTGATGGTAACCACTCTTGAGATCAATCTTACTAAATATGCATGCACCATGTAATTCATCAAGCATATCATCAAGTCGAGGGATACGATGGCGATACTTAACTGTTATTTTGTTGACTGCGCAACAATCAACACACATACGCCAAGTACCATCCTTCTTTGGCACTAGAATCACTGGTACAACACATGGACTCAAACTCTCTTGCACCAACCCCTTTGCAAGCAATTCGTCAACTTATTTTTGAATCTCTTTGGTCTCCTCGGGGTTGGCCCTATACTCTGGCTGATTTGGGATTTGTGCTCCAGGAACAAAATCAATTTGGTGTTCTATGCCCCGAATAGCTGGAAACACATCCCAAAAATCCTGCAAACAGAAACAACAGAACTAGGAATATCGAGATTAAGGTCAGTGTCAGAAAAATAAGTGCCCTTGTATAAGAGAACCAAAATATCGTTTCTTCCCACACATGTTACCCTAAAATCCCTCACATTTGCATAGAAGTTCTGTTTCTTTTTCCCCTCTTTTTTTTTCTCCGAGTCGACATTGGCTTTCCTTTTCTCTCCCTCATTGTCGACTTCACTCCTTTGTTTTTCTTTCTGTTTTAGCTCTCCTTTTCCAAGGTTCTCAACCTTTTGCACACCCTCTCCTTTTGCATAGCCCTCGGCTATCCTCTCATGCTCACTATTGTTTTGCAGCTTGGCTGCCTTTTCTTGCCTCATTGCCTAAGCACTCTTTTCTAAGTGCTTCTGGTCATAATACACTTGTTGTGGAGACAATGGAGCTAACACAAATTTCTGCTCACCCATGGAGAAGGAGTACCTATTCTTGTAGCCATCATGCCATACACGCCTGTCATACTGCCATGGTCTACCAAGTAAGATGTGACAAGCATGTATAGGAATAACATCACACAGTATCTTGTTAGTATAATTACCAATGGTCATAGTTACAAGAACCTGTTTCGTCACCTTGATCTCACCCATGTCATTCAACCACTGCAGCTTACTTGGATTGGGATGCTTCGAAACTGCTAATCCCAATTTCTCCACCATCAAGGTAATGGCTACATTCGCACAACTCCCACTGTCGATGATCACACTACATGCTTTACCATCGACATGGCATCTGGCATGGAAAATATTTTCCCTCTGCTCGGTCTCATCCTCTTTCGACTGTGAACTAAGAGCTTGCCTGGTCACGAGAAGTAAAGGGTCAGATGCTGGTGCCTCTTGAACGTATCGATCTTCCACAGGAACATCTTCCAACTCAGGCATGTTAACATATGAGTCGTCCTCCTCATCATCCGAGTATAGCTCTCCCACTTCCCGAACATAGATCACCTTCTTGTTTGGACATTGGGAAGCAATGTGTCTTAGTTGTGGAGGAAGAAGTCGACTGGCTTGCTTTTGGGGCTGGTTTGTAGTCGGCCAGTCTTGTCTTTTCCTCTCTTGGCTTCTCTTCTCGGGTGTACTTTCGTTGATTCCATTTGGACGAACTGGATGTGATGTAAGGCCCTCGAAAACCCTTGCTATCATTATATACCTTCAGCTGCCTTTCCACCATGATTGCATTCTCGACAACCTCACCAATGTTTAGATTATGTTGCAGCTCCACAACAATAGCAATCTCTCGGTTCATTCCAGCAAGGAATCGTCCCATGGTTGCTTGGGGTTCCTCCTCTATATTCGCCTGAAGCTTCAGTGCTTCCATCTCCTTATAATACTCATCAATACTTCGAGTACCTTGCCTCAAAGTTTGCAGCTTTTGGAGCAAATCGGTATAGTAGTAGCTCGGTACATATCTCCTCCTCATGATGCCTTTCAATTCAGCCCATGTCTGAGGGGGTCCTTATCCTGCATGATGCCTGTCCAACAAAAACTTGTTCCACCATTTAAGAGCATAATCAGTAAATTCAAGAGTAGCTAGGTTAATCTTCTTTTTTGTCGGAAAAGTGATAACAAATAAAAACCATATCAACCCTTTGCTCCCATTCAATGTAAGCGTCTGCATCTTCTCTTCCCTGAAAAGAAGGTATCTTGATTTGATGTTGTTCATGTTGGCATCGACATTGTTGAATGGCTCCCATTCATTGTTCCTTCCATAATGTCGATTCTGATAACCTCCTCCTCTTCCTCTCGGCATTCTGCCACCTCGTCCATAGCCTTGGTGTCGTGGCTGCCACTCTTCCTGTTCCTCTACTTCTTCTTCAAACTCGCCTTACAAACTCCTCTGAGGCTCAGCTTGCTCCCGACGTTCTGGTATCTCGCCCCTTGGCTGCGGTTCGTCTCGCTGCCTTGGTTCCTCGACTGATGGCGGTTGTTGCTAGTGTTGGCGTGGAGGGCGCTGCTGCTGTTGCCGTGGTGGCTGCTCTCCCCAGACGGCCAAACCTGCAAGTAAGCATTTCAGCTCCGCCATATCGTCTCTATGTGTGCGTCTGAACTCGGCTAGCTCGTTGGATTCCCCTTGCCTGTCTTGCCGACTGCTCTCCGATTCATGGCTTTTTGATGACTGTGACATCTTCCTGAAAAATAACGTCACCCTCTCTTGTGTTTCACTCACTCTCTTGTCCCTTGCTAGGTTTTTATTTGTTAGGATCCAGAAACAAATCATAGATAATAACAAATTGCCACGTATTCAATAGAATCAATGAACTTCCTAACAAGAAAACGACAAGCTTCACAAAAACTAGTGGCAAGATTAACTCAATTCAAGAACTGAAAACACACACAAGAAGAACAATTTGTATGTGTAGATTTTTGGTCAATCGAGCAATATGAAACAATATCACCCAATGCAAGAAATCGGCTATCAACACAACAAACTGAAAGAAAAACTTAAGATTCAATTCGGGTGGGAACTTTTCCCGAATTCCAGCAAAACAATCTGGTTATCAACAAATCAACCGAATTCTTTTCTTTTTTTTTTATAGTTTGCTGCCGAAATAGTAACAACGATGAATAGTACTCGACATTTTTTTTAATATATAATTATTCGGCAGAAAGAAACAATAAACACAGAAAAATTAAAGGACAGTTGATTGATTTGATAACCTGAGCTCCGCTACCAAATTTGATACGACAACACACCTAGCCGGCCCTAGAAGCACCTTCGTATCTAAGATTGTCCCGATCTCAAATCACCACCAATCGTGCACACTTTATGCACTGTTGTTCTTCACCTCCTAACAATCCGTGCTAGGCAACAGATGGACGCGATAGCCCCTCCACCTCCTAATGTCTCGGTGCTAGATAACAAAGAAATAAAAGCACAAAGGAATATGAATCACAATAGCAAATATCATTACCTGCAATTGTTAGCAAAATCCCTATAATAAAAACAAGCAAAGAGACTCCTCTCTTGATGTAAGATTATTCAAGTTTTTCTGAACTTTTTATTTCTCAAATAATCTGTTTAACAATGAACCCTAAAGACTCTATTTATAGGAGAACACAACACCCCTAGGTCGGCCACCTCCTCACATAAGTCGGCCACCTCCTCAAAACTTAACCCTAGTTGCCGTCTCTCCTATTACTAGATGGACTAGGATTTTAATTGAGCCCACATAACTTGGACACTAATTAAAAAACCTTACAATTAAAAATGTAAATAACTAAAGCCCACATTAATCATCTAATTAATAATGGACTTGACCCAACATAATAAAATAAATAAAACCCATGCCGAAATTATTAAAAACATTTAATTATAAAAATTCGGCAAACCCTAATAAGACAACTACTGATATGTCGACATGGCCCAAGTGTGGCCCAATGAGGTTGACTGTCTCTAGGCCTCTTCTATTCCTTCCCACACAGTGATGCACGTGGATTTCTTCATAAGCTCTTCTCCCATCTTGACTACTCGATCTTCTTGCAACTCGAGATTGAGTAATGCTTGAACTTGTCTTTGCAATTGATCTTTGATCTTTTTGGATCAAGCCCATGTAATTGGACCCGTGGGCAACACCAACTCGCTAGCTGTTCCTTGAGGGTCCGCATCCATGTCCGCATCACAAGGAGCCTCAAGAAAATCATAAGGCTTGGAGAAGAATTGAAGAAAAAGCCAATCCATTTGATCTCTACTGAGGAGTAGCCGATTTTATCCATGTGTAGGGCCCAGTTGACATGCATAAATGGGGCCCGTGTCGACATGTTTATTATTATTTCTCTATATTCCGCCGAATTTTTGTAATTAAACTCCTTTTAATTTCGGCTTGTTTTATAATTTGGGTCAAGTCCTTTTAATTGGGTTGATTATTGTGGACTTTAGTTTTATTTAGTTGGGTTATTTTTGTAAGGGTTTAATTAGAGTCCAAAATAATATTGGATCAATTAAAACCTAGTCCAAAAGGGTAGAATTAATTCGGCACCTAGGTTAATTGTAAGTCAAATCCAATTTGACTAGGGTTTAGCTATGTGGCCGACTTGTCTTTTAGGGAGTAGTGTAAATTCATCTTTTTCTTCATTCATGTTGACAACATTGAGAAGATTTTTAGAAAAATAAAATTGACCTTTGTGGTTTCTTTGATTGAGTGATTCAATCATCTAAAGGGAGTGATTCTCTTTACTTTACATTAGGAATTTGATTTAACTTATCAGGTATTCTTATCTGTGATGTTTTATTCTAATTCCTTGTGTTTTAATTCTTGCATTTCTTGCTGATTAGGGTTCAAGGATTGGCGCACTAAATCGTTTCTGTGTTAAAGCTTTCTTGCTTCTTTCATGCTGATTTGGGAGGAATAAGGAGTGGAGATTCACAAAGTTTGATTAAGATTGAAAGTCGGGACAACAGTTTGAAATTGTGGAGATTCTAGTGTTGATTCTAGGATTAATGCTGTATCAGCTCCGTTGGTCTGTGGTTGATAAGGTAACGACTTGTGGTGCTTTATTCCATATTTTCGACACAACTCTCGACATTGGCATTGAAATGGGGCCCATTATCTGATATCAACTCGCTTGGGATGCCATATCTACAGATAATGTTGTTAAGAATGAACTTCACTACCTTTGTAGCCTTTAGCACCGCATATGATTTAGCCTCTACCCACTTGGTGAAATAATCAATTGCCACCAATATATATTCATATCTGTTATTTGCTTTTGGGGAAACCTTGCCAATGACATCAATGCCCTAAACAGAGAATGGCCAAGGAGATGACAAAGGCGTCAATGGCAATGGTGGTCGGACCTGCAGCTTTCCATGTATCTGACAAGTGCGGCAACTTTTCACGAACTTTGCACAATCAATATCCATGTTGGACCAGAAGTATACTATGCGTAAGATCTTTTGAGCCAGCATGTCTCCTCCCATCTGCAAACCTTCATCCCTACCATGTACCTTTTCCATGATTCTTCAGGCTTCCTTACTGTCAACACAAGCAAACGGACGCCAGCTGCATGCCTCTTATATAGCTTTTCGGCACATAGGATGTAACCACTGGCAAGCCTCCTTAAAGTCTTCTACTCACTATGTGTTGCTTCTTCAGGATATGTCCCATCGCGGAGAAAATTTAAGATGTCATCATACCAAGGTTCCCCGTCATCATTGTCCAAGGTATAAATTTGGGATGGTCTGTCTAACTTTATAGTGGTCATAGCTATGGCTGGGGTGTCACTTGAACAAAATCTACCAAAATCCTTTTAGAACAAAGACTCGTTTGTCTCTTTTGAGTAAAGGAGGGTTTGTCATTTCTCTTCACAGTCAAGGGCAAAACAACAGTATTACTTGGCATATCCATCATGGAGGATAGCATGGCCAAGGCATTGGCGAACTGGTTATCTCTCCTAGGCAGATATTGAAAATCCGCCATTTCGAATTCAGATACTAACGTTTGAAAATGATCACGGTATGACACTAACTTCTCCTCTTTAATCTTCCATTCCACCTTGACTTGAAATATTACCAGGGCTGAATCTCCGTATAACTTGACCCGCCATATCCCCAAATTCAATGTTGTCTCCAGTCCACTGGTACATGCCTCGTATTCATTTGCATTGTTGGTGGCTCCATCATGTCTCCACCTATGCGTAAGATTTTTTGAGCCAGCATGTCTCCTCCCATCTGCAAACCTTCATCCCTACCATGTACCTTTTCCATGATTCTTCAGGCTTCCTTGCTGTCAACACAAGCAAAAAGACGCCAGTTGCATGCCTCTTATATAGCTTTTCGGCGCATAGGATGTAACCACTGGCAAGCCTCCTTAAAGTCTTCTACTCACTATGTGTTGCTACTTCAGGATATGTCCCATCACGGAGAAAATTTAAGATGTCATCATACCAAGGTTCCCAGTCATCATTGTCCAAGGTATAAGTTTTGGATGGTCTGTCTAACTTTATAGTGGTCATAGCTATGGCTGGGGTGTCACTTGAACAAGATCTACCAAAATCCTTTTGGAACAAAGACTCGCTTGTCTCTTTTGAGTAAAGGAGGGTTTGTCATTTCTCTTCACAGTCAATGGCAAAACAACAGTATTACTTGGCATATCCATCATGGAGGATAGTATGGCCAAGGCATTGGCGAACTGGTTATCTCTCCTAGGCAGATATTGAAAATCCGCCATTTCGAATTTAGATGCTAAGGTTTGAAAATGATCATGGTATGACACTAACTTCTCCTCTCTAATCTTCCATTCCACCTTGACTTGAAATATTACCGGGGCTGAATCTCCGTATACCTTGACCCGCCATATCCCCGAATTCAATGTTGTCTCCAGTCCAATGGTACATGCCTCGTATTCATTTGCATTGTTGGTGGCTCCATCAGGGGATATAAGAATAACCCTTGTCCAAAATTCACTTGCAATAGCTGCCCCGTCAAAATTCATTTCCCAGATTGGTACCTACACGTTCATCACCCCTTCATCAAAAAATTGTGGCTCAAACCTCTCATTGTGATCCACTGCCTGAGATGCCCATCCATAAATGACAATAGCGCATGTCTGGCTATAGCTTCTACTAGGATATCAGTATGCGGCAAGGAGAACCCATCCCTTGGGTAGGCTTTATTCAAATCTTAATAATCTGCACACATCCTCACTTACCCATCCTTTTTCGGGACAGGGACGATGTTGGTCAACCAACCTGTGTACGCAATTACTTTGAAAAATCCATCTCGAATTTGCTTTTAGACTTCCTCTTCAACTTTTAATGCTCGCTGGGGTTAGAGGTGACGAGCCTTCTATTTCACAGGCTTAGCATCGGGAAAGACAGGAATCTGGTGTTGTGCAATAGCGCGATCAATCCCCAGAATATCTTCATACGACCAGGCAAACACATCCACAAATTCCTTAATCAATGCTGCCAGAGTTTCTTGAACCGAATCTCGAGAGCCGTGCCAATTTTAGTGATTTTCGGATCAACATCGGTTCCCAAATTGATTCCGACGGAATCCAGGAGTTCATTCATCTCATCGCATGCACACTCATTATGCATGCAAGCAACATTGTCACAAAAAACATCCAAGTAATGAAAAGAGTGCCTCATTTTATTGCTTCAGGATATGGAAACGTCATTATTTTCAAAGGTTTTGGAACAAGAAAAGTTAAGGCTAGGGAGGTCATCAATTGACTCATCAGTCGTTGACTAAGGTTCGCTGTCAGACTCTGATACCAGCAGTTCAGGAGTAGTGTGTGATTCCATCTTTCCCTCGTCACCAGTTGTCTTGAAGATGATGCTTGGCTTATCCCATTTTGGCATTTAATACTTTAAAAGGAAAACTTTGTTCTCCTCCTATATTGAGACTGCCTGACTTTAATTGCACATTTGAGATTGAATGTGATGCTTCTAAAGTAGGTATTGGTGTTGTTTTGCTGTAGGAAAAGCAACTTATAGCTTACTTTAGTGAGAAATTAAAAGGGGCACAACTCAATTACTTCACTTATGACAAGCAGTTGTAGGCCTTGGTAAGGGCATTACAAACTTGGCAGTATTATCGATGGCCGAAAGAGTTTGTGATCCACAAGGATCATGAGAGCTTAAAGTATTTAAAGGGCCAAGGTAGGCTAGGTAAGCGCCATGGTAAATGGCGTAAATTCATTGAGACTTTCCTTAGTTCTAAGTTGGTTGGATTTGAGCATATAAAAGATTTGTATAAATCTGATTCTAATTTTGCTATGATATATAATGCTTGTGAACATGCTTTCAGAGTTTTAATCATCATGAAGGACACTTAATGCATGATAATAGACTTTGTGTGCCTGTATGTTCCATGCGTGAATGGCTTGCTAGGGAAGCTCATGATGGAGGCTTGATGGGACACCTTGGCATTGCTCAAACTTTAGACATCTTGCATGAGCAATTTTATTGGCCTAACATGAAGAAAGATGTGGAAAAATTTTGTGCACGTTGCATGACAAGCCAAGAGTAAGGTACAACCTCATAGTTTGTACACTCCTTTGCCTGTTCCTGACAGTCCTTGGACTAATATATCTATGGGTTTTGTGATTGGATTGCCTAGGACTAAGAAAGATAGAGAAAGCATCTTTGTTCTTGTTTACGGAATTAGTAAAATGTCTCATTTTATTGCATATCATAAAGCAGATGATGCTGTGAATGTTGCTGATTTGTTCTTTAGGGATATAGTACATTTACATAGCATTCCTAGGACATCTCTGATAGAGATACTAAGTTTTTATCACTTTTGGCGTGTTCTTTGGAGTAAATTAAAGACCAAGTTATTGTTTTCTACTAGTTCTCACCCTGAAACAGATGGCCAAATTGAGGTGGTAAATAGAACTTCGGGTACTCTACTGCGTGTTGTTGTGGGTAAGAATTTGAAATATTGGGAAGAGTGGTTGCCTATGGTCTTGTTTCCTTATAATAGGAGCATTCATTCTTCTGTTGGATATTTGCCTTTTGAGATTGTTTTTGGTTTTAACCCACTAACCCCAATAGATTTATTGCCCCTTCCTTTGAAACAAATTGCGAATGCAGATGGGAAGCAAAGGGTTAGGTTGGTGAAATCTGTACATGAGAAGGCAATGCAAGAAAAGAACCTAAAGGTGGTGCAAAGGACCAATAGAAGGCGCAAGTTGCTAAGATTTGAGCCTGGAGATTAGGTTTGGTGCACATTAGGAAAGAAAGATTCCCCAAGCAAAGAAAATCAAAGTTAGATAAAAGAGGGGATGGACCTTTTCAAGTCTTGGAACGCATTAGTGATAATGCCTACAAGATTGATATACCTGGTGAGTATGAAATGAGTACTATATTTAATGTTGTTGATCTTTCTCCCTTGTACAATGCAGGTTTAGATTCAAGGACGAATCCTTTTGAGGAGGGAGGGAATGATGCACTCAAGCAAGCATCAAGCACCATTGGAGAGGATGATAGCACCATGGTGCTTCCTCAAGGTCCAATCATAAGAGCAAGATCTAGGATGCTCAAGAATCAACTCTTACATCACATTCAAGCATTAATGAATAAAGAGTTGCAAGAAGACATCATGATCAAGCATGGAGAAGAGCAAAAACAAAAGCCCATCTATTTGCTGTCAAATTAAGGAGTAATTGACTCAAGAGTATTTGTAGGCCCAGTCGACATCAGCCATGAGCATGTGGGTTATGTCGACATGTCTTTAGATTTTATTAATAAGTGTTGCCATTTTTTATTATTATAAACTGTAAATAATTTCGACTAGGTTATCTTTTTAATTAGTTGGGTCTTTATTTATGGGCTTTAATTTATTTAGTTGGGTTAATTTTGTAAGGGTTTAATTAGAGTCCAATTAGTGTTAGATCAATTAAAACCTAGTCCAATTGGGTGTGGGGAATTCGACACCTAGGGTAAGTTAGAAGTCAAATCCAATTTGACTTAGCTTAGGTTAAGTGGCCGACTTAGGCCTTAGGGAAGCTAGTATAGATAGGGTCTTAGGGTTTATTATCTCAACACCATTGATTATTGATAATAAAAGTTTGCCTTTGAGGTTTTCTATGATTGAGTGATTCAATCTATTCTAAAGGGAGTGATTCTCTCTGTTTTACATTAAGGATTTTATATTACTTAACAAGTTTTCTAACTTGTGGCGTTATATTTTATTCCTTGTGTTTCTAACTTCTGTGATTCTCTTATTGGTTAGGGTTCTAAGGAGTTGGTTCACTAAAATCTATCTTTCTGTGTTTTAAAGCTTTCTTGTTCATCCTTGCTGATTTGGAGGAATAAGGAGTGGAGATTCACATAGTTTGATTGAGATTGAAGATCGGGACAATCAGATTGAGACGGAGGTGAATCTAGTGCTGATTCTAGGTTTGTTGCCGTATCACCCAACCGTGTTGGGTCGAATCCTTGTGAAATTGAAGAGTACTTGTATGCCGTGTGAGTGTGTGTGCATAGTGTGGAAATAATCAAACAAACAAAGTAAGAAACGGAAATTAAAAAGAATGGGGTGGAAGAAGGGGATTTGGCTTGCATCTCATTGGCAACTTGAGACTACCTACGTACCCGAGTGACCGGGATCAAAGCCACATAGTTCTAACATGTTTTCATACAACAACTACATCATCAATAGCATCAGCTTGTCAACAAACTAATAGCAAGAATTAAACAAAAGGGACTCTAGGAATACCTCTTGTAGCCCTCCTCTAGCTCCTTGGTTTTGGGTGGTTTTGGAGCCCAACTTTCTTCCACTTCTTAGCTCTACCTTCAATCCTTCCTTATCTTCTCCTTGCTAGCTCCTTCTTAATGAACTTCTCTACCAAAAACCTCCCAGAATAACAACCCTAAAGATATTTGATGCAGTCAGGCAAGCTGCAAGCATCAATAGAGATGAAGATGGCGCCGTAGCTTTGCCTCAAGGACCAATTACAAGATCAAAATCAAGGATGCTAAGGAATCAACTTCTACATCACAATCAAGCATTGATTAAGAAGGAACTTCAAGAAGACAATATGATCAAGCTTGGAGAGGAGCTAAAACAGAAGTCAATCGATTTGCTGTTAATTGAGGAGTAATTGACTCAAGAGCATTGTGGGGCACATGCGACACCACCCTTGGCAAGTGGGGCCCATGTTGACATATCTTAGCTTTTATTATTAGGGTTGCCGAAATTTTTATAATTGTTTACTTTAATTTCAGCTTGGACTAATTTTATTATTATTTGGGTTTTATTTGTGGGCTTTAGTTTATTTAGTTGGGTTATTTTTGTTTGGGTTTAATTATGTCCAATGTGATGTTGGATAAAAATTTAAACCTAATCCATTAGGGAGTAAGTGAAGTCGGCTAGGGTAGGCTTAGGATTCAAAATCCAATTTGTCTTGGATTGTGAGAGGTGGCCGACCTAGGGTAGAAAAACTAGTATAAATAGGTTCTATTCTTTATGATTTCGACACATTCATTATTGAGAATAAAAATTACCTTTGAGATTTTCGTTGACTATGGATTCAATCGATGAGAGAGTGATTCTCTTGGTTTTATAATAGGGTTTGAGTTTACTAATTAACTAATTCTTGCTTGTGGGATTAATTCTAATCCTTGTGTTTCTAAGCTCTCTGTTGCCTATCCTTTGATGTTTAGGAGGAGAAGAATATATTCACTAAATTCTTTGTGGATTCTTGCTGCTTTGTTGTCTAATCCGTGCTGATTAGGAGGTGAAGGGTGGAATACACATCAGTTTGATTGAGATTGAAGATTGGGACAAGCAGATTGGGATGGAGGTGATTCTAGTGCTGATTTAAGGGTTGTTGCTGTATCATCTTTTGGTAGTGGAGCTAAGGTTTTAATCTATCATATCCTTTTATGTTTTGCGTTATCTTTCTTTCTGTTCAATTCGTGGCCATTACAAGTTGTTTCTTCCGGTTCAATTCCTTGTTGTTTTTGTTCCTTGGGCTAGTTGATATTAGTATATTAAAAAAATTCTGATTTATTTTTATTTTTAGTCGACTAAATTATATAAAAAAAAAAAGAGCAAAAAAAAGAGAAGAGGAGTCGATTTTGGTTGTTGTGATTGGAATTGGAACTGTGGTTGTTGGATTGCAAGATTCTCAAATTTTCTTGCAGGGAATTGTTTGGGAAGAATTGTGTTTGATCAATTGAGTTTGAATTGATTGAATTTGGTTGATTGAAATCAAGGATAGGTTGGTTATTTGTCGGTTGAAATACATTTTTGCAGGGAATTTGTAGTGGTGATTTTTTATTTTGTATATCTGCTGATATACAAAATTTTACTGCTGGTTGAAATTTGGTGTGATTTGCTATACAAAATTGTCTGCCAAGTTTCTGTTTCCTTTATTTGATTTCGAAATGAGCTAATTGATTGTATTGAGTGATTGTTGTTTCATAATCGCTCAATTTGCCAATAATCTTTCACATACAACTTCTTGTTCTTGTGTGTGATCATTCTCTTTTTCTTGGATTCAATTTTGCCTCTAGAATTAATATCCTATATTTTTTTCTATAGGATTTCTTGTTCTTTGTGAATTAATTGTTGCAGGTTTGGTTGCTTGAATTTGTTTATTTGAACCTGACATATAAAACTGTAGCAGAATCAAGAGCGGTAAGAGGCTGAGAGTTACAATAACTGCCACGAGTGAACAAACACGACAGAAACACGTAAGGAGCTTATTCAACTAACAAGTTTCATGCTACTTTTCTTGTATAATGTCTACAGAAAGTGAGCCTGACTGTCCTGTTGTGATGGCCATTCTCAAGGAGCGCTTTGTAGGCCCAAAAGTGCGTAAGAGGGGGGGTGAATTAGGCCTTAAAAAAACACTTTTTCGGACAGAGAGATTTGGTTTTTGTGATACCAAATCCCTATGAAAAGATTTGGTTTCTGAGATACAAAATCTGTTAAACACTTAGCGAGTATCTGGAGCAAGAAAGCAAGTAGAGAAAGAGTAGAAGAGAGTGAACATAGTGATTTAGAGTGGTTCCCCCTCACCAGGGACTCCACTACCTAAAGGTTCCTTCCTTTAGGAATTGAAAACACTCACTATACTTAAGTTTTTGCGGGATCAACCTTAACCGTTACAAAGATAAGCTTTTATAGGCTAAGCTCAAACCTTTACAAGTTTTTTACAGGCCAAACTCTAACCATACACAAGCTTTTCACAGGCTAAGCTTGAACCTACTCTCAATTCTAATCCTAGACTTGAGTATCCAGCAAAACTAAACCAAGTCTTGCTTACAAATTGACCCTAGAAACAGTTTCGCACTGCAAGCAGAAAAACCAGATCAAATACCAAATCTTTTTAGCTCAACTACACATTCAGATTTTGCACGATTGCTAGGATGATCTTCCAGAGGTGTAAACGTCCCTCTTTATAGGATCTGAGTATTGGGGATATGCTCCTGCAACGGCTCCTTGTACTTCAGTGGACTTAAGTTCATTAAAGCTTTAGTTTGGTGCCGTTATCCCTGTCAACTCCTTAGTTGCAAAGAATTACCAAATCTGGAAAGTTTGGATCACCTTTTGCAGTTGAGTAGGAGTTAGGTGGGAACATCTTTTGCACTTCCATAAAATCTTCCCTCTTACTTGTTCTCCAATTCAAACGGCTGGAAGTGAGATTTAAATGCTTGTAGGATCACATGCAACCTGCACAAAAAGTTGATGTTGACAGCTTTGGATATGGTATCGGTAAAAACCGTATGTAACCAAGATATGGTATTGATGAAAAACCATATGTCGTGTGTGGAAGACTTGGTATCGATAGAAACCATAATTTTCCTGCACGTGAAAATCAACACAAGCAAAGCTAGCAATATACTTGTAATTTGTTAGTCACAAAAACCAGCTAATCATCATGGTTAATCACAGTTTAGCATTAGGAGGTGATTAACCCTAATTTTTTATCAACACTTTTTGACAAGTTGTTAGCTCAAATCAAAGATGTTATTGTGAGCTTGAGGGAGACTAATGCCAAGCTAGATAAGCAGGAAAGAGAGTTGGGAGCACGAATGGCCAGGCAAGAACGAGTAGTTCAAGAGCTTTTTAAGAGCATTGCTGCGCCAAGGGCTAGAGGAGATGCACAAGCCAAAGCCGCCCGTGCTAGGGCAGAGGAGGAGGCTGAACTGGAGGAAAAATTTCAGGAGGTTAATCAGGGAGCTCCTATTGGTTGAGGGCTTGGTGATGGAGGCCAAGGAGGAAGTATTGGCGCTTACAGACCCAGGTTTGATCGCCCATTCTATAACCGGGAGGCTGGAGCAGTATGCCTGGATAATGTTGTAAACAACATCAAGATGAGACTACCTACCTTCCACAGAACTAGAGATCCTAATACTTGAATTGCGTGTACAACATGGAGATGATTTTTGCCTGTCAAAGGTATACCGAGGAGAAGAAGGTCAAGCTTGTTGTGGTCGAATTCAAAGACTATGCTAGGTCTTGGTGGAAGAAGCTTGTCTCTACAAGGAGAGAATGTGGCGAGCATAAGAAAGAGATTTGGGAAGAGCTGAAAAGGATAACGAAGAAGAGATTTATTCCTGCAACTCATCAGAGGGAACTTCTTCATAGAGTTCAAGCAATGAAACAGGGAACCAAAATTGTAGAAGAGTATTGGAGTGCACTTGAGATGGTCGTGAATCAAGCGGGAGTCCTGGAAGGAGAAGATGCCACAATGTCTAGATTCTTTATTGGTATGAATATTGGCATTGCTAATATTCTTGAGTTGCAGCACTATCCAGAGCTTATAGGATGGTAGCTTTAGCTTCCAAGACTGTAAAGCAACTCCGAGTAGCCAAGATGGAAAGAACATCAAGTTATACAAGTTGGAGTGCCGGTGCCAAGTATTCCAAGAGGGAATTCGGGAGCTCAAGCAAGCCAGTGTTAGATACACCAAAGGCACTACCGTGGAAAGGAAAAGAAGAGTCGAAGACAAGTGAATCTAAGACCCCTAATGCGCTGGTGAAAGTTGCTGAGAGAGCTAGAAACATCAAATGCTTCAAGTGCATGGAAATGGGGCTTCTTGCCTCACGATGCCCAAATAAGAGAGTAATGCTTACCGCCGAGCATGGAGAATTATACTCTAATGATGAGAGAGAGGTTCCTGATATCGATCCTGCATTGGCGGACATGCCACCATTGGAATATGTGGTTCAGAGATTGTGTGTGACTAAGAGGATACTCAATATTCAGCAAAAGGAGGATGGAATTAAGCAAAGAGAAAACATCTTCCACACTAGATGTTTAGTGCAAGGGAAACCATGTAGCCTGATCACTGATGGAGGGAGCTGCACTAATATGGTTAGTACTATGCTCGTAGAGAAGAAGGGATTGGAGAGTCAGAAGCATCCTAGATCGTACAAGCTTCAGTGGTTGAATGATAGTGGAGATATTAAAGTGAACAAGCATCTTGTATCTTTCTCCATTGGTAAATATACTGATCAACTATTGTGTGATGTTGTACATATGCAGGCATGCTATATTCTGTTGGGGAGGCCATGGCAATATGATAGAAAAGTGATGCATGATGGCCATAGGAATAGGTACACATTTACCATGGGAGAGAGGAAAGTGGCACTTACGCCATTATCACCACAAGAAGTGTATGAGGATCAGTTGTTTATGAACAAGATTTTGGAGGCTTAGAAGAAGGAAAAGGAGGCCAAATTTGATAAGCTCAGTGTGGAAGAGATGAAAGTCGAGGGCTTTGCAAAAGGAGAGCAGAAATTGAGTGAGAGAAAGGGAGAGGTATCGACATCAAAAAAAGAGAGGGAAAACATGAGAGATGTCGATATCACTAAAAGAAAATAGGGAAAAAAGAGGCAAAATTTCTATGCAAGTGTGAGGTATTTGAGGGTAGCTTGTGGGAATAAAAGAGAGATGTCAGTGCTCCTATATAAGGGTACTTATTTATCTAACACTGACCTTAATCCTAATTTGCCTAGTTCTGTTGTTTCTGGTTTGCAGGAATTTGGAGATGTGTTCCCTAAGGAATTGCCAAAAGAATTACCTCCCATTCAAGGGATTGAGCACCAAATCGATTTTATGCCTAGTGTTTAGACTCCCAATCGCCCTGCTTATAAAGCAAATCCAGAGGAGACAAAGGAATTGCAAAGGCAAGTCGATGAGTTGTTGCAAAAGGGACACATCCGGGGGAGTTTGAGTCCTTGTGTTGTGCCAGTCATTCTTGTGCCGAAAAAGAATGTTTCTTGGCGCATGTGTGTTGATTGTAAAGCAGTCAACAAAATTACAGTAAAGTGTCGCCATCTTAATCCTAGATTGGATGATATGCTAGATGAATTGCATGGTGCTTGTGTTTTTTAAAAGATTGATCTTATGAGTGGTTATCATCAAATATGAAATGAAAATTGGAGATAAATAGAAAACTGCTTTTAAAACTAAATATGGTTTATATGAATGGTTGGTTATGCCTTTTGGTTTGACTAATGCACCTAATACTTTCGTGAGATTAATGAACCATGTTTTGAGATCATTCATTGGAAAGTTTGTGATTGTTTACTTTGATGATATATTGATCTGTAGTAATATTATTGAGGAGCATGTTGGACATCTTAGCCAGGTATTACAGGCATTGCGTGAGGCGCAACTATATGCTAAGATTTATAAATGCACTTTTTATATGGATCATGCTATCTTTCTTGGTTATATTGTGAGTGCTAAAGGTATTGAAGTTGACCAAGAGAAAGTAAAAGCAATCAAGGAGTGGCCGACTCCTACAACGGTAACGAGGTGAGATCTTTTCGTAGACTTGCTAGTTTTAATAGAAGGTTTGTGAAAAATTTCAGTTCCACTGTTGCTCCTTTAAGTGACATTGTTAAAAAGGAGGTTGGTTTTAGGTGAGGAGACAAAGAAATTCGGCATTTGAATTGATTGAAGAAAAATTTTGTTCTGCTCTTATCTTGAGACTGCCTTTCTTTAACTACACATTTGAGAATGAATGTGATGCTTCTGCCATAGGAATTGGTACTATTTTGTTCCAGGAAAGGCGTCCCATTGCATATTTTAGTGAGAAATTGAAGGGGGCACAACTCAATTACTCCACCTATGACATAGAGTTGTATGCCTTGGTTAGGGCATTACAAACTTGGCAGCATTATCTTTGACCAAAGGAGTTTGTGATCCACACGGACTATAAGAGCTTGAAGTATTTTAAGGGCCAAGGTAAGCTAGGTAAGAGACATGCTAAATAGCTTGAATTCTTTTCACTAAGACTTTTCCTTATGTTGTTAAATACAAGTAAGGAAAAGATAATATTGTTGTTGATGCTTTGTCTAGGAGATATGCTTTGGTTTCATCACTAAGTTCTATGTTGATTAGATTTGAGCATATAAAGGATTTATATAAATCTGATTCTTACTTTGCTATGGTATTTGAAGATTGTGAACATGCTACTTTTCAGAAGTTTTATCGCCACGAGGGGTGGTTATTCCGTCAAAATAAACTTAGTATCCTGCATGTTCTATGCGTGAGTTGCTTGTTAGGGAAGCTCATGATGGTGGATTGATGGGACACTTTGAAATTACTAAAACTTTAGACATCTTGCAAGAGCATTTTTATTGGCCTAACATGAAAAGAGATGTGGAAAAAGTTTGTGCAGGTTTCATTCCTTGTCTCCAAGCCAAGAGTAAGGTACATCCTTAATGCAAGCACGCAAGCACCAAGTGGAGCTGATGAAGGAGATGGGGCCATTAGCTTGCCTCAAGGACCAATCACACGGGCTCGATTGAAGGTGATCAAGAATCACATGTTGCACTGTGTTCAAGCTTTGATTAATCAAGAATTGCAAGAAGACAAGAAGATCAAGCTTGGAGAAGAATACAAGAAGAAACCAACATGTGTCTCTGTCGTTGGAGAGGAAGCCTAGTCGACAGGAGCATGTGGGCCCCATGTCGACATATCTATTTTATTTTGCTAAATAAATGCCAATTTTATTATATAAAACAATTAATAAATTTCGGCTAGGGTTTTATTTATTTGGATTATTATTGTTATTTGGGTCATAAAGAATTATGGGCTTTAGTTATTTTGTTGGGTTTTATTTAGTCCAATATGCTGTTGGATTAAAAAAGTCAATCTTAGTCCATTAGGATTTGGGAGAAATCAAGTCCAATTAGGAGTAGTAATAGGTGGTGGCCGACTTGGCCTTTGAGGAGATGGCCGACTTTGGCCTAGAGGAGGTGCCGACTTGGTGCCTATAAATAGGCTCTTAGGGGTTCATACATTACACACATTATTCTTGCTATTTGATTATAAAAGTTGGAGGTTTTCTTACCTTGGTTATTTGCAAGTTAGAATTGATTTCTTCTTGTTTATTTGAGGGATTGTGTTTACTTATCAAGTGATTGATTTGCTTGTGGCGTATTCAAGATTCCTAGCTTTTATTACTCTATTGTTGCTTAACAACTTTGCTTTGTTTTGAGGTGATAGAGGTAAGTGCTGAAACCCTAACTTGGTTGAAATGGTTGTTGATCTTGGAGATTTTGATTCATTTGGAGGTGCTATCTAGCTTTGTTCTGGTAGTGTGGCCGTACCTTCTTGGTAGCGGAGCCTAGGTATCAATTTCAACTACATATCCTTTTACTTTTCTGCAATTTCTTTTCCGTTCTTGAGTTATATTAGTTGCCGAATTATATATAAAAAAAATGAGATTTTCGATTTATTTTTCTTTTATTTGTGCCATAGTCGATTTCTTTTAACATAAAAAAAAATACAAAAGTTGCTGTTGGATGCTGATTTGTCGATTTGGTGGAGCATTGGTATTGTTGTGAATTGCATTGTTTGTGTTGTTGGTGAATCGACTTGGTAGCAAAATTATTAAAAAAAAAAAGTTAAAATCGACTTGATTGATTGGAGAATTCGGCAAGTGTATGTGAATTGCAGCAATTGTTGCTTGATTGGGATACTTTCCGCGGGTTGTTAGGGTATCTAGTTGGGTAACTTTCTTTGATTCTGCTTATTAGTTGTGTTTTTCTTTGAGCTTTTCTAATTGAGCAATCTTTGTCTCTTATTGTTCAATTAGTACAAGAATCCTCACATACAATTTTCATGTTCTTTGTGTGTGACTGTCTTTTCTTTCAGGAATTAATTTTGCCTCTAGAGTTGAATTGTCTATTTTCTTGATAGGAAATCTTTGACTCTTTCTTGAAGTGTTGCAGGTTTGTTTATTATTTGATAAGATTTACTGATCCCAAAGAATAAACAATGAGAGATTTCAAGAGAGGTAAAAGGCGAGTGTTTCATCAAATTGCCACGAGAGCCAAACACGAGAGATACACGCGAGGGGCTTTTATTATTACTAATAAGTTTCTTGTAGGTATTACATCATGGTTGGATCAGGAGGAAGCAATACTGGTGAGGAGATGCCCGCATCTATGGAGGCGCTGGAGAGATTCTTTAAACAAATGGATGCTTGCTTTGCTGAGATGAAACAGGGGCTGAGCACTAGAATGGATCAACAAGCACAATCCATTCAAGAGCTTTCTACTGCAAGGGTGGCGCCAAGAGAGGATGCACCAGTTGTTGATCAACCCCCACGTAATCAACAAGCTAGAGAGGAGCCCCGAGATGTTGTTGATGATGTTGAGGAAGATAACCGCCCTGCTACTGCAAGAGCGCGCCATCTTCCCCCACCGTTTAGGAGAGGAGGAGGAGTCCACCTACCACCAACAAGAAGAGGTCGATTATATGATTGCGATGATTAAGATGACCGAGAGCATGGTAGATGTGGGAGGCGTGAGAGAAATGACCGAAGAGATCATGGAGATAATGATCTTAGGAGCATCAAGCTTAAAATTCCTTCTTTCCAAGGAAGGGAAGATCCTGAAGTCTATCTCGAGTGGGAGAAGAGAGTGGAATTAATCTTTGCTTGCCACAATTATTCTGAAGAAACGGAGGTACAATTAGCTGTGGTTGAGTTTACTGATTATGCTTTGGTTTGGTGGGACAAATTTGAAGGTGACAGGTTGCGCCTTGGGTAGGATACTGTTGATAGTTGGCTGGATTTGAAGAGGATCCTAAGGAAAAGATTTGTTCCCCGATCATACTATAGGGAATTGCATCAAAAACTCCAAACATTGCGCCATGGATCTAGGAGCATTAAGGAGTATTACAAGGAGATGGAGAAGCTCATGATCCGAGCAAACATTGATGAGGATCGGGAGACGACTATGGTGAGATTTCTTGCTAGAATGAACAAGGAAGTTGCTCATCTTGTCGATTTGCAAAACAGCTTGGAGATGGAGGAGAAGTTAGCGACTGCCATCAAAATAGAGAAGCAATTGAAGGAAAAAGTGCTGTGGAGTTCTTATTCTGCTTCTTATACATCCAATTGGCATTCAAGGTGGACTGTGAGGGATGGGCAGCAATAAGAAAATCCGAGAGAGGAGAAGGCTAGGGCCGCCGATTTCAAGACACCCCTACCACATCCAAGACGAGTTCCTCTATGCCCTACAAGTAGAATATTACTACCCCTACAAGGCAAATCAAGTGCTTCAAGTGCTTAGGACTTGGACATATTGATCTCAATATCCAAATAAGAAGGTAATAATTGCTAAAGGTGGCGAGTTCTTTTCTGATGATGAGGAGGAAGAAATCAATCCTGCTCTACTTGATATGCCTGAATTGGAGGATGTCCCCTAGTATGTGGCTGACACTAAGGAGATTCCAAGGAGATTGAATGTTACAAGGCGTGTTCTTAATGCTCAAATCAAGGAAGATGGGATTGAGCAAAGAGAGAATATTTTCTATACAAGATGCCTTGTGAATGATAAAGCTTGTAATGTGATCATTGATGGAGGGAGCTGCACCAATGTTGTGAGCACTATGCTTGTGGAGAAGATGGGATTGGAATGGCAAAAGCATCCACGACCATATAAGCTTCAATGGCTTAATGATATGGGAGAAATTTGAGTGAATAAGCAGGTTTCTCTTTCTTTCTCCATCGGTTGATATACTGATACTGTTTTGTGATGTTGTTCTAATGCAGGCAAGTCATATCTTGCTTGGGAGGCCATGGCAGTATGATAGACGAGTAGTGCATGATGGGTTTAAGAACATGTATTCTTTTACCATAGGAGAAAGGAGAGTATCACTTGCACCATTGCCTCTAAAGGAAGTGTATGAGGATCAAATGTTTCTAAAGATAAGCATAAAGGAGTGGCAAAAGGAGAAGGATGCCGCCACTACCAATAGTGTGGTTGAGAGGATGACTGAGAGTCACGCAAAAGGAGAGGAAAAGAAAGAAAAAGAGAGAGAAACAGGTGAGGGTGTTGTCGACACTAAAGAGAGAAAAAAAATAGGGAAGGAAGAAACAAAATTTCTACGCATCTATGAAAGGGTTGAGAGTAGCTTGTGAAGAAAAGAGAGGAGTGTTAGTGCTCCTATTCAGGGGTACTTATTTTAATCAAGCTGGTCTTAACCCAAATTTGCCTAGTTGGGTTGTTTCTCTTTTGCAAGATTATGTGGATGTCTTTCCGGAGGAACTACCTAGAGAATTGCCGCCATTGAGGGGAATTGAGTATCAAATCGATTTCATTCCTGGTGCTCATATTCCAAACCGGCCAGTATATAGTGCCAATCTAGAGGAGATAAAGGAGATCCAAACACAAGTCGAGGACTTGTTGTCTAAGGGGCTGATTCGTGAGAGCCTCTCTCCTTATGTTTTACCTGTGATTCCAGTGCCAAAGAAGAAGGGAACATGGTGCATGTGTGTTGACTGTCGCGCCGTTAATAAATTAATGGTAAAGTATCGCCATCCTATTCCTAGGTTAGATTATTTGCTTGATGAATTACGTGGTGCATGCATATTTACTAAGATTGATCTCATGAGTGGATATCATCAAATTCGCATGAAAATTGGAGATCAATGGAAGACTGCATTTAAGACTAAGTATGGGTTGTAAGAATGGTTGGTAATGCCTTTTGGTTTGACTAATGCACCTAGTACTTTTATGCATTTAATGAATCATGTCTTGCGCCATTTTAATGGAAATTTTGTTGTTGTGTATTTTGATGATATTCTGATCTACAGCAAGAATGTTGAAGAGCATATAGAACATCCTAAGCTAGTATTAGATGCACTTAGGGTTGTGATAGGCGTCCTGCAAGTGCACAGGGTAGTTGTAGTACTCTATCAAGGTCGTATACACAGGGACTGGGTTGAGCCTGTTACCTTCAAATACACAAATTAGGCTTAAACAAACAAAGACTAAATATGAGGTGAATGCTATTGAAATGTAAAATGTGCAGTAAAATAAAAGTAACTATAAGAAAAGATCATAGTAAGTGAAGTCCTACGTATCCGAGGTTCACATGTCCTGTTTCATGCTTTAAATTGCTCAACAGCCTCACAATAGGCTGAGCCTCTTTGACGGCCTGTGTTTAATAAGATATCTTGAAGGGGCTCCCGACCTAATGTACTACCAACGGCTTTCGATCTTATTGATAGTTCCCTAAGCTTCCATCTACCCCCTGTCACTAGACTAGACGTCCACTTAGGGGTGAAGTTTGGTGTTGGGGCATGTTTTCCCACAGTCTCTCCCTATCTTCTTTCGAACGGCTAAGAAGTGAAGGCTGACTATTGTTAGTCTAGCACACTTGGCTTCTCCTTTCGGTCCCCCTGTCACTAGACTAGACGTCCACTTAGGGGTGAAGTTTGGTGTTGGGGCATGTTTTCCCACAGTCTCTCCCTATCTTCTTTCGAACGGCTAAGAAGTGAAGGCTGACTATTGTTAGTCTAGCACACTTGGCTTCTCCTTTCGGTCCTTTACCAAGCTGCTACTAGATTAAAAATAGGCTACTCAATAATTAATTAAAAGTGGTGCAAGAATCAGATTAAAAGTGGTTTCATTATTCTTGACTGTGCCGCAACATGCTGAGCCAATGCTGAGCCTGTGGCTGGGCCTGTCGAGAACACAAAGTCAATTACACAGATCAGTTGTTGCAGGAGCTCTCAAACTATACTGAACCCATTTTTTTTCACTCACAGGTTCCTCCCACGGCTCTCACTCATCCTAATGCTTTTTCATCAGTCAAACCAAAGGGATTAAGATTTGGTGTTGGGGCTAATTCCTCAATTAATTCCTAACTTTTTTCAAAAGCTAGAAACTAAGGGATGGTTGTTATTGTTTCAGTAACTATGGCTTCTCCTTTTGGTCCTTCACCTAGCTACCTATCATCATGCAAGGGTTTGGCAAGAACTCAATCATGTATCAAGTGTGCAACAATCAAAACAAGAAAAACGGGTTTAGAGCATAAGATGAGCAATTTATTACAATGAAGTCAAAGACATGTTCTCCCCTTCAACCTAAGAGGGGTTGTTCAGTGCATGCTCAAAATTAAAGAAACAACAAAAACAAAGAAAAGCATCAGGTTGGGAACAACTGGGAGGCTAAGGGCAACACGATTTCTGCAGCAAAAGCTGCAGAATCATGTGCCCCCTTGAAACTGGGTTTTTGCCTCTGTTCCTAAGCTTCTGCAATTTCTTTGGATCGATGGATTAATCGATGATCAGTTCTTTCTTCCCTCCTCCTATTTATAGGCGCAAATCCTCTTCTTCTCTCTTCTCTCACTTGCTGGAAGGTATGGAGGTTGGGCAAGTTGGGTTTTAGTTGCCCATCATGTTCCTCGGGATAAGGCACCTTGGGAGGTGTGCCGAGGCTGAATTCTTCAAATCTGCAGATTTTAGAACACTTTAGGGGAAGATAATAGTTCTTTAATTGCAATATTCCTTAGGTGTAATGATTATCCCCTCTTTCCCATGCCTAAAGTTTTCTGAAACGTTCAGGCTATGATTACAGAGTTGAAAGTTTTGCAAGTGGTGAAGCTCTGCAAGTGGTTGAGTTTTAAATTCATTTTCGCGTTTGTGGTCATCTGCAGATTTCACAGGCTCAGCCTGTGCGGGGCCTGTGCCTTAGGCTGTGTGCATTCTCTTTCCATTTTTCTCAGCGATTGAATTCAGCTCTTCTTGTGATTGATGTGGTGGCGTGATGGCTTCATGGATCAAGTCAAAGGTGGTGAAATCCAGTGGATAACTTGTGATTGGAGGGGGATTCGTGGCCTTTTAGTGATTCTGCAATGAACAACAGGCTCGAAACAGCCTCATGCTGTGCCAGAGGCTGTTTCTTCGAATTCTCCAATAAAATCTTCAAAATTCTTTGAAGTGCACATGGAATCACTAATCATGAAGTAAGGGATGGGAATTAAAGGAATATGATGAAATAATGCAAGTAAGGCATATAGTCATGATGACTTGAGAGCAAATATTTCTAAAATTATGCCTAAAACTATGCATATTTCATGTGCATCAAAATACCCCAAACTGAAAACTTTGCTTGTCCTCAAGTAAACAGAAAAAATAAAAAAAGGGCATGATATCAAAAGGAAGTAAAGGCAATTCTAACGCATCAGACTTTCACTAGGTTTCTCCTTTGAGTTGTCCCAATTTAGGCATCCTCTCATTTTTCCTTCAAAACTGCATTTGATTCCAACCAAACTCCTTGTCAGTAGCTTTTGTCATGAAAATCACAAGAATAATTTTGCAACTGGCCTCCATTCCTTCTGTCATTTGATGGATTCTGTCAAAGATTGGAAAGTGAAAAACAATACCTCATATGCAGACTCTTTACCTCTTGTCTTCACTAATGTGCATAAGTCATCAAGTTAGGATCACTAGGACTTTATCTGTGTTGTATTGAGGCTGGGTGAGGATTGTCAAAGGAAGGTGGATGGATTGCGCAAGGGTCAATGGTCTGTGAACTCGATTCTTTGTTTCTGTTCATGAACAGTACGAGACAGTGTAGAGGCTGTTGACCTTGTATTTTCTGCGATCTTACGCTAATTGGTAACTGTGTCCCAATGCTTCAGCCATTCTTGATGTAACCACTGACTCCAGCAGAAGGATTGGATTTGTGTTCTTTGGTGGAGTATGATTTTCCAGATTTTGCCCTTGTCCTTCCTCTCTTTCTTTATTTTGTTGTTTTTCTTTTCTCTTTTTGTTTTCTTCTTCCCATATGTTTCTTTTTCTCTTTTTCTTTTTTTTTTTCAAGGGGAGGATGGAGTTCGTGCATCTGGTGGCGTTTTGATTTTTGCACTGGCTGAGTATGGGTCATCTCTTTTTCTCATCTTGACCAAATTTTGCTCACAGGCTCATCGACAGGGTGAGACTGTTTGAAGGAGTTTGTGCCCTTAGACACTGATGGCCCCTGCTCATGGCTGCAAATGGTTGAGGTGGAATGTGTAGGATAAATGAATGAAATAGGGCAATCATAATTGGCTCAAATGGGGTTATAAGGGTTTGATGACTGTGGGTTGGTGTAGTCTGTTTGGTGTGCCAAAGATGGCCTAGATCCTTTCCTTGCTTTTAGACTTTGCTTAAATTCCGCCTTGACAGAGGTAAGGGCCTATTATAAGGTAAACAGGCTGAGTCTGTTTCGTTTATAAAATTCTTTAACAGAATCCTTCTCTTCTGACAGAATTCATGGAATGCAGGTGCTTGATTATTCTTGCTCTGCTTGTTTTTGGGAAAAATAAGACAAGTCATGAGATTAGAGTCTGAGTAGAATTAAATGGAACAAGAGAAGGTGTATAAATATAAATACAGGCTCACACTGGGAGGAACATAATGAAAATAGATAAAATTGAAATTGCATTATATGAACACTGAAAAATACATAGAGTCATACAATGGCAAAATTACACCCTAAAATACCCCAAACTGAAAATTTGCAGTGTCCTCACTGCCAAAACTAAACAAAAACATTGTGCAATGCCGAAATTGATTACCCCAAACTGAAAGTTAAGCTATATGGTAAGGGGATACTTAAGCTAAACTCTAAAACGTTGAAATCGATTGGGGGAGGGGGGAAGTGGATTGTGTAGACAGGATTGGTCAATTCCTATCATAACATGTCTAGTTCTTCTATTTTGCTGAATTAGCTGTTGGGTAGGTGGAATGCCTCAATCAAAATACAAAATAACACAGGCTCATCCTGTGTGTGTTAGTGTGTAAAACCACCATAACAACTCTTAATGCAAAGCATCATGAAATGCAAATGCAGAAGGGTTTAGAACTTCCCTGGCTAAATTCTGACTTGTCAATTCTTTTTCTCACCGATTTGCAACACCTAAAGGTTAGCAACACAAGAAAAACACACAAAGAAAATAAAAATAGCCAAAGGAAAATAAAAAGAAAGGTTTAGATAAGAAAAAGCCTAATGAATCCAAATGAAAGGTAATAGTATCAAGCACCAGTCCCCGGCAACGGCGCCAAAAACTTGATAGGAGTCCTGCAAGTGCACAGGGTAGTTGTAGTACTCTATCAAGGTCGTATCCATAGGGATTGGGTTGAGCCTGTTACCTTCGAACAGACAAATTAGGCTTAAACAAACAAAGATTAAATATGAGGTGAATGTTATTGAAATGTAAAATGGGCAGTAAAATAAAAGTAACAGTAGGAAAAGATCATATTAAGTGAAGTCTTACGTATCCGAGGTTCACATGTCCTGTTTCATGCTTTAAATTGCTCAACAGCCTCACAACAGGCTGAGCCTCTTTGACGGCCTGTGTTTAATAAGATGTCTTGAAGGGGCTCCCGACCTAATGTACTACCAACGGCTTTCGATCTTATTGATAGTTCCCTAAGTTTCCATCTACCCCCTGTCACTAGAATGGACGTCCACATAGGGGTAAAGTTTGGTGTTGGGGAAACTTTTCCCACAGTCTCTCACTATCTTCTTTCGAACGGCTAAGGAGTGAGGGTTGACTATTGTTAGTCTAGCACACCTGGCTTCTCCTTTCGGTCCTTCACCAAGCTGCTACTAGATTAAAAATAGGCTACTCAATAATCAATCAAGAATCAGAAAAAAAGTGGTGTCATTCTTCTTGACTGTGCCGCAACAGGCTGAGCCAGTGCTGAGCCTGTAGCTGGGCCTGTCGAGAACACAAAGTCAATTACACGGATTTTTTTCTTGCAGGCGCTCTCAACCTATACTGAACCCATTTGTTTTCACTCACAGGTTCCTCCCAAGGCTCTCACTCATCCTAATGCTTTTGCATCGGTCAAACCAAGGGGACTAAGATTGGGTGTTGGGGGCTAATTCCTCAATTAATTCCTAGCTTCTATCAAAAGCTAGAAACTAAGGGATGGTTGTTGTTGTTCCAGTAACTATGGCTTCTCCTTTCGGTTCTTCACCTAGCAACCTATCATCTTGCAAGGATTTGGCCAGAACTCAAACATGTATCAAGTGTGCAACAATCAAAACAAGAATAATGGGTTTAGAGCATAAGATGAGCAATTTATTACATTGAAGTCAAAGACAAGTTCTCCCCTTCATCCTAAGAGGGGTTGTTCAGTGCATGCTCAAAATTAAAGAAACAACAAAAATAAAGAAAAGCATCAGGTTGGGAACAACTGGGAGGCTAAGGGCAACACGATTTCTACAGCAAAAGCTACAGAATCGTGTGCCCCCTTGAAACTGGGTTTTTGCTTCTGTTCCTAAGCTTCTGCAATTTCTTTGGATCGATGGATTAATCGATGATCAGTTCTTTCCTCCCTCCTCCTATTTATAGGCGTAAATCCTCTTCTTTTCTCTTCTCTCACTTGCTGGAAGGTATGGAGGTTGGGCAAGGTGGGTTTCAGCTGCCCATCATGTTCCATGGGATAAGGCACCTTGGGAGGTGTACCGAGGCTGAATTCTTCAAATCTGCAGATTTTAGAACACTTTGGGGGAAGATAATAGTTCTTTAGCTGCAATATTCCTTAGGTGTAATGATTATCCCCTCTTTCCCATGCCTAAAGTCTTATGAAACGTTCAGGTTATGATTGCAGAGTTGAAAGTTTTGCAAGTGGTGAAGCTCTGCAAGTGGCTGAGTTTTAAATTCATTTTTCGCGTTTCTGGTCTTCTGCAGATTTCATAGGCTCAGCCTATGCGGGGCCTGTACCTGAGGCTGTGTGCAATCTCTTCCCATTTTTTTCAGTAATTGAATTCAGCTCTTCTTGAGATTGATGTGGTGGTGTGATGGCTTCGTGGATGAAGGCAAAGGTGGTGAAATCCAGTGGATAGCTTGTGATTGAAGGGGGATTCGTGGCCCTTTACTGATTCTGTAATGAACAACAGGCTCGAAACAAGCTCACACTGTGCCAGAGGCTGTTTATTTGAATTCTCCAATAAAATCTCCAAAATTCTTTGAAATGCACCTGGAATCACTAATTGAGAACAAATATTTCTAAAATCATGCCTAAAACTATGCATATTTCTTATGCATCAAGTTGAAAAGTTATTTGCTAAGCTTAAGAAGTGTACATCCTGCATGGATCGTGTTGTCTTTCTTGGTTATGTTGTTAGTGCTAATGGGATAGAAGTTGATCAAGAGAAGGTGAAAGCCATTAAGTAGTGGCCCACGCCTACTACTATCTCTGAGGTAAGATCTTTTCATGGAATTGCTAGCTTTTGTAGAAGGTTTGTGAAAGATTTTAGTACCATTGCTGGACCATTGAATGATATTGTCAAAAAGGAAGTTGGATTTAAGTGGGGTGATGCACAGGTGCAGGCATTTGAGACTTTGAAAGAGAAATTATGTTCTGCTCTTATTCTTAAATTGCCTAACTTTGATTCTACTTTTGAGATTGAGTGTAATGCCTCTGGTATATGCATAGGTGCTGTTCTTTTACAGGAAAAGAAACCTATTGCTTACTTTAGTGAGAAGCTGAAGGGAGCTCAACTCAATTACTCTACCTATGACAAGGAGCTTTATGCATTGGTGAGAACACTACATACTTGGCAGTATTACCTGTGGCCTAAGGAATTTGTCATCCACACTGATCATGAAAGCTTGAAGTATTTGAAAGGGCAAGGTAAGCTGAATAAGAGGCATGCCAAGTGGCTGAAATTCAATGAGAAATTCCCTTATTTGGTGCACTATAAGAAAGGTAAGGATAATGTGGTTGTCGATGCATTATCTAAAAGGTATGCTCTAATCTCTTCTCTTAGTTCAAAGTTAATTGGGTTTGAGTATATTAAGGACTTGTATAAATCTGATCCTGATTTTGCTAATGTGTATAATGCATGTGAACAATCTGGTTTTCAAAAGTTTTATAGAGATAATGAGTATCTATTTCGTGAGAATAAACTTTGTATTCTTGCTTGTTCAATACGTGAGCTTTTGGTTAGGGAATCTCATGATGGTGGCTTGATGGCTTACTTTGGCATTGCTAAAACCCTTGACATTCTACAGGAATACTTTTATTGGCCTAATATGAAGAAGAATGTTGAGCAAGTTTGTAATGGGTGTGTTACATGTCGACATGCCAAATCTAGGGTGCAACCTCATGGGTTGTACACTCCTTTACCTGTTCCTGATGTTCCTTGGACTGATTTATCTATGGATTTTGTGGTTGGTTTGCCTAGGACAAGGAAAGGACGTGATAAGTCTTTGTTGTTGTTGATAGGTTTAGTAAAATGGCTTATTTTATTGCTTGTCAAAAAACTAATGATGCTTCATATGTTGTTGATTTGTTCTTTAGGGATATGTTCGTTTGCATGGCATTCCTAGGACAATTGTTTCTGATTGGGATACTAAGTTCTTGAGTCACTTTTGGCGAGTTTTATGGAGTAAGTTAGGGACTAAGTTTTTGTTTTCTACTGCTTGTCATCCTCAAACTGATGGACAAACTGAAGTGGTTAATAGAACTTTAGGATCTTTATTATGTGCTGTTGTGGGTAAGAATTTGAAAACTTTGGAAGATTGTTTGCCGTTGATTGAGTTTGCTTATAATAGGAGCATTCATTCTTCTATAATTTATTCTCCATTTGAGATTGTGTATGGTTTTAGCCCACCAACCCCTTTGGATTTGTTGCCTATACCTTTGAATGAGATTGTTGATATAGATGGGCATCAAAGAGCTAAGTTGGTTAAGACTATTCATGAGAAGGCTCGAAAGCACATTGAGGAGAAGAACACTAAAGTGGCACAAAGAGCTAATCATGGACGCAAGCTTGTTAAGTTTGAACCTGGAGAATGGGTTTGGGTGCACTTTAGGAAGGAGAGGTTTCCTCAACACAGGAAACCTGAATTGGATCCAAAAGGAGATGGTGCTTTTCAAGTGTTGTAGCGCATCAATGACAACTCGTACAAGATAGATCTGCCTGGTGAGTATGCTGTGAGTACTACTTTCAATGTTGCTGATCTTTCTCCCTTTGACAATGCAGGTTTAGATTCGAGGGCAAATCCTTTTGAGGAGGGAGGGAATGATGCAAGCAAGTAAGCACCAAGTAGAGCTAATGAAGGAGATGGCGCCATTAGCTTGCCTCAAGGACCAATCACACGGACTCGATTGAAGATGATCAAGAATCACATGTTGCACATTGTTCAAGCTTTGACTAATCGAGAATTGCAAGAAGACAAGATGATCAAGCATGCAGAAGAGTACAAGAAGAAACCAACATGTGTCTCTGTCATTGGAGAAGAAGCCTAGTCGACTGAAGCATATAGGCCCCATGTCGACATATCTATTTTATTTTGCTAAATAAATGCCGATTTTATTATATAAAACAATTAATAAATTTCGGCTAGGGTTTTATTTGTTTGGGTTACTATTGTCATTTGGGTCAAAAACAATTATGGGCTTTAGTTATTTTGTTGGGTTTTATTTAGTTTAATATGCTGTTGGATTAAAAAAGTCAATCCTAGTCCATTAGGGTTTGGGAGAAGTCAAGTCCAATTAGGAGTAGTAATAAGTGGTGGCCGACTTGGCCTTTGAGGAGGTGGCCGACTTTGGCCTAGAGGAGGTGCCGACTTGGTGCCTATAAATAGGCTCTTAGGGGTTCATACTTTACACACATTATTCTTGCTATTTGATAATAAAAGTTGGAGGTTTTCTTACCATGGTTATTTGCAAGTTAGAATTGATTTCTTCTGGTTTACATGGGGAATTGCGTTTACTTATCAAGTAATTGTTTTGCTTGTGGCGTATTAAAGATTCCTAGCTTTTATTACTGAAGCATTTTATTTACGCGTGACTTTTTCAAATTTATAATTCTTGATCAATTCATAACACGACACACAAATAACTCACCAGTAAACGCAACAATTGTTAACTGCAAGCGCGCAGTGTACTATTAAAAGTAGTAGTCTAATCAAGGTCAATCCACGGAACAAGAGAAATAAGTACTACCTAATATCACAACTTATGATTATCTAGGCAAATCAAATAAAAAATGGTGTAGGGTGATGTCGACTAGGCTAGAAGGAAAAGAATTAAAATCGCAGACTTAATCTAAAGTGAAGTTCTATCAATATCTAAAGCAATCTAGGAAATCGGGATTCACACAATTACTATCTAGGTTTATTATGCATGGAATCGATATCTATGTTGATGTGTGATTGTGGGCAACTGTTTCTAATGTCTTAATCCTCAGCTCTCGCATGTTGAATCAAATATTCAGCAAAAATTACTACCTAGCTCTCGCATAGCCTAGCATCAATACTAAATTCATTAAGCACGAAACAATCAATCAAACCCTTAGAAAATATCAGCTCTCGCATATTTTAGCATCAATCAATCTATGTTCTTCTAGGTATCATCATATAAATCACGCAGCTCTCGCATGTTGCAATCAATAAGAATCAATCCAAAGTAGAAAATAAATTCGGCACACATAGATTGAACATTCAACACAATCAATTGAATAAACATCAATTCATATATAATAAAAACATAGAAGTAATTGGCTACATCCCTAATCCTAGAATAGAGAATTAGTTCATCATAATAAAATAGAAAATCATCAAAATCTCACAAGAATTCATCAATTAAACAATTAAACAGAAAGAAAATCGAATAAAAGAGAGAGTAGTGAAGTCGGGTAGCCGATTTGTGTTGGTGATGATGGCGTCGACTTGTGCTCCTCTGGTGACGACTTCTGCTGCAATTGGACTGGTGATTCTGTAACTTTTGACCTTCAAATCTTGCTGGAAAAAAGTTGAATTGTTGTGGGGAATAACCTTTGAAATTGGTTGAGAAATTCGGCACCACCTAGAGGATCCAAAAGAGTGAAAACCCTAACCCTACTAGTGTGTGTGACCTAATAACACACCAATTCGGCAGAGCTTTGCCCTCTGACTTCTTCCTTCTGAATATGTCGACCTAGGGGGTCCTTTTATACTGTCTTTAGCTGCTGGAAGTCGATGGGGCTCTTCCTCTTTGAATGGAAATTCAATTCCTTGACTTGCACTCCAAGTTGGACTTTTGTCTGTTTTCTGACCCGAAACTTGCACGCCACTTAACTCCTAGAAGATGTCTAAACTGGGTGTTGGACTCTTCTAAAAAGTTCTTGATAATTCTCTCAGCTTTCTTTCCATAAACATAACTCTTTAATTGGACTTCTATAGCTCAAGATATCACCGAAATACTGGGCCTGGGTCGACACAAAAAAAATTGTATCCTGGGCTGGATTAAAATAATTATTGCTCCTTGTAGACACGTCCAAAAATTATGAAATTTAAACCCTAGAAAGTTCTGGAAGTCTATTTTTGTCTCCAATTTATCTCACTTAATTTTGATGCCTAGAACTCCCGAAATCATCAAAATAGTCGTTGTGCTTACTGCCGAAAGTTTCCTAAGTTGGGCCTGGTTTCCAAACTTGGCTAAAAAGCTTCCATTCTTCAATAAAAATGATAAATTCCTGATAAAAATACTTAATCAGCAAAATTGAAGTACTAATTGACATAATGCATGAAAACATACAGTAATATAAAGATTATACACATAATCGACCAAGAATACATTGTAAAAGCAATTCAAAACCATCATAAAAACACTAACATTTAGATGTTATCAAATCTCCTCAAACTTAAACTTTGCTTGTCCTCAAGCAAATAAAACAAAATAAACCAAATGGGGGTTTCGAGAATCTCCAAAAATCATACAATAAAAAAGAATTCATATCAAGACTTCCAAGATAATCACCAAGAGCTTATGAGTAATCATTTAAGATCAAATGCCAAGAAAGAAAGAAAATCTCATGAAAAAGCATCCATGCCATAGTCAGACTTACCCGCACAAGCTTTCACACAAATCACTTAGCAAAAATCGATTTCCATATGCATGCAAGAATGAATTGACGTAATGAAAATTTGAAAAACTAGTCCCATAGGCAAATTCCAGAACTTAACTCCACTATTACGAATAAACACTCCCAAAAAGATCAATAGGACTTTACGAAGGGATGTAATGGGGTCTTGGGTAAAGGTTGATCAAAGAAAAGATGTATAGGAAATCAAAGTTCAAAAATTCAGTTAAGAAAAGATTGCAATATGCATTATCAAGAAATTGAAAAGAATTCTCAAAGTGCAAGTCTTGAAGTAATATCCATCACATGATTATCAAAAGAAATTTAACTTGTTTCAGGAACCATTGATTGCCAATTTCTCATCTCTTTTTTTGGATTTTTCTGATTTTTTTTCTTTTGAATCGACTTTGTCGATTTTTTTTTTTTTTGCGCTTGACATTCCATAATATACTTGAAACAATTGAAAGTGCAAACATCTTCAATGCATAGATCTTCTTGGATGTGAAAAGATATGGTACAATTGCACTTATCATAGAAAGAATCTTGATAAAAACATAGAACAAAAATCTCTTAAGGAACTTTGAAAAATAGGGTATAGATAATGAAAGAAAAGAATGGTAGCTATAAGGCTTCAAAGGGTTAAAGGTGGGTAAATGTGAGTAATGATAGAAAAAAAATAGCTACCACGATTTAGGCTCGAAGGGGTTAAACAAGGGATAATGATAAAGGGTAGGCTTTTTATTGGCTTGTTGGTTCAAAACAAAGAATGCCTAAATCATCTCTTTCATTGAGCATTTATGAGAAAAATTCACTTTGAAAAGTTCTAAAAACTTGTTCTAGGGCATATATGTGACGTCAAAGATTTGAAAAATAATGCATAGGGTGTCGAAAAATGCTAGACAAAAAATGCTAGAACTTGCATGAATTCATCACAACTAAGCATGAACACAAGATCATTCAAAAATCAAACTTCTTGCATCTAAAAGAAAAAATTTCAAAAACTCAAAGTAACTCTCTTGGTTATCCATCAACAAAAACATCTTGCCTTCACTACCGTTTGCGTATTTTTAATTTTAAAAATTTTGAGCGCGCCTCACGCGTGCGAAAGAAAAAGAAGAGAGAGATAGCGAGGGATTAGGAATGGGTGAAGGAATTCGTGGAAGATCGGCCGTTAGGGAGAGAGAGGTCCGGAGACTCTTGGTCAACCATCAGGGTGCCTCAATCGGCACTAGGGGTCAGTTCGTGGGAGATCGGCTGCTCATGATGGCGAGACCCGACGACCTCTCGCTATGAAGTCGGTGTTCTTCTCTAAGTGGCCGAGGGAGAGGGTTCAGACGGCGGCGGAGGAAGGTGTTGTGGAGAGCGTCTTTGTGGAGAATATACCGCAGGGTTGGTCGCCGCTGGAGGCCTTCAAGGTATTCTCCCGAATTGGTGGTGTGGTTGAGGTCTTCAACTCCGGCAGGCTGTCCAGAAGAGGGCTAAGGTTTGGATTCGTTAATCGCCAGTAACGGTAGGGCTCTCATGCTGATTGAGAAGATAAACAGTATACAGTCGGAGGCTGGAGTGTTCACGGCGAATTTAGCGAGTCTTCGAGGGGAGGTTAAACCCTCTCTGGCCAGACAGCAGTGGGTCTCTCCTGGTGCCGATTTGAAGGGTGCAATTAAAGAGGGGATTTCCTTTTCTCAGGTGGTGGGAAATAAGAATGTTGCAGATGTTTCTAATCAGAAGTCGCTGGAGCAGGTTGTTCAGAAACCTATCCCTGGTAAGCCTAATAATTTGGGTAAGTCTGCCTTTGTTTTTAAAACTACGGAGGAATGCTTAGAGTACCTAAATACCTGTGCTTTTGAGGTCCTTAGAGATGGGTTTGAGGTTCATGATGTGTCGGCTTCCATGGGTGCCTTGTCCAAGTCTTGTTTACGGGTTAAGAGTCTTGGGGGTTGTTATGTTTTGGTCTCCTTTAAATCAAGGAAGGATATGGTCTCCTGTGTCGATATGGAAAATGATAGTGGGTATGAGTACTTTGATTTGTTCAAACCATGGGAAGAGGGTGATCATGCTTCTCACCGCTTGTGTTGGTTGAATGTTATTGTGACTCCGCCTCAAGCTTGGTGTGAGGAGTTTTTTAGTAACATTGCTGTGCATTTTGGTCGGTTTGTTAAGCTTTATAAGGGATTGTCTAGTTGTGTGGATTTGGATGTTGCGAGGATCCAGGTCTTAACCACCTATAGGGAACCTATTGCGAGGTCCTTCACTGTGAGCATTAAAGGGAAACCTTTTGAAATTTCGGTTGTGGAAGCGCAGTTGAGTGCCCCTGTTGAGTTTGTTCCTAGTTTTGACGCTTGTGATTTCCCATCTACACAGAGGGTTGTGACTCTTCTGGAATCTGCTGGCCGTAGGCCTTGTACAATAAAAGGTTAGTAGTGATGGGAAGGATCTGGTGTATCCAGCTCAGTCAGCGGTTAAGGGGAATTTGGAGGTGGTGGGTATTAATTCTCATCATCATAGTGATACCGCAGAAAACAGGCTTTCTTCCAATGAAAGGGAGGTTAGAAAAGTTGGGGTTAATGCGTCTAGGCTGATGACAGGGGTTTCTCAGGTGAGGAATGGTGGTTTCGCTCAGAAAGCTAAAAGCTGTTTAGGGCCGCATTTACCACCGCGTTCATTCAGCCAAGCTAAAAGGTGTGCTTCTGCTCCTTCTATTGTGGCTAGTGGGTCTGAGGGCTCTGGTGTGGTTCTGAATTAGGGGGTGGCAGCCAAGCCGGAATTGAAGAGTATAGGTGTGTTGGGTAAGACTGGCGGAAGTGGCTATGTTTACAGCAACGGGGGTCAGTTTGCTGCCATTCAGGCTGCGTATCAGGGTTCAGAGGCAGTGGGGGACTCCTCTAATGTGTCTGAGTCAGTGGAGGCTCATCCATCTAGAACTTTGCGTTATCTTGAGAGTCGTCTTGGTAAACTCTTACTAAAGTTGAGGAGAAAAGGAGGGTAAAGCTTAAGAGGTTTAAGAAGATTACGAAGAATGGAAGCATTAAGACGCTTCAATCAGGGGATAGTTCTCTTCATGATGGCGATATTGAGCGGGGTAATGTGCGGGTGCAACAAGAGGCTAGAAGTGTCTTAGCTCCTACTCTCCTTGCTGTTGCGAAGGTGAGTAAAACGGTAGAGATGGGGCGAAAGATTGGGTTGAAGGTTGATGGTAATTTATTCGAGGTTGAAAAGGCTGTGGGTAAGCTTGTTCAGAAGGAATCTTTTGACTGGGTCCAGTCCCGGGCCGCCAATTAAATGGTGGTGCTTGGTGTGTGCTGATTTCTATCTATGATTAGTATTGTGTGATGGAACATTCGAGGGTGTGGTGCTGCCCATAAGCGCACTCATGTCAGGGAGTTGGTGGAGAAAGTAAATGTGAACTTTCTTCTGTTATGTGAGACCAAGTGCAAAGGTTTATCTTACCCAAAATTTGCTGCTATTTGGGGGCGAGGGTCTTTTAGAGTGGTTGATGTCCCGGCGGTTGGTAATTCAGGTGGGTTATCCCTCTTGTGGGATGAGTCTTTTTTTAGATGCCTTAATAGCTGTAAGGGGAACAACTGGAATGTTGTTGAGGGTGAGCTTTGAGGTGGGCAGCATCTTTTACTATGTGGAGTTTAAGGGCCTGCACTGGCTGAGGAAAGAATTGCTGTTTGGGAAGAGCTTAAGTTGTTGTTGAGTGGCTTCTCCTGTCCACAGATTGTTATTGGTGACTTTAACGAAATTATGCTTTCTGAGCAGAGGTTAAGTGGTGTTATTAAACGTAGAGGGGCTGCTGCCTTGGAGGATTTAGTCTCCTCGTTGGCATTATGTGAGGTGGAGCTACAGGGCCGCAAGTTTACTTGGGGTAATTATCGCTCAGCAAGCAGAATTGACAGAGCCTTTATGGATACCGAGTGCATCGCTTTGTTTCCTTCTATTAGTCTTAAAGCAGGTAGCAAAAAGGATTCTGACCACTGTCCTTTGTTGTTAGCGCAGGAAGATCGTAATTGGTGGGGAGTTAGACCCTTTAGACTTCTAAATTGTTGGTGCTCTTATCCGTCTTTTGATGAGATTCTTAAAGGTTTTTGGGCAGATGCATGTGTGAAGTTCCCGGGGAGGTTTATGCTGATTAAAAGGTTGGGATGTGTGAAGCAGTCCCTCCGGCTTTGGAATAAACAGTGTTTTGGGAACATTGATCGTGTGGAGAAGGATTTGCAGGCTACGTTGGAGAGCTTTGATCTGATTACGGAGTTGAGGAGTCTTTCAAATTCTGAGAGGAGAGAAGTTTATAAGCTAAAGTCAGAGATTGCGTTAAAGAGAAAACAAAGGGAAAGCCTTTGGAGGCAAAAGTCACGGTTTACATGGCTGATGCCAGGAGATAAAAACACAAAATTCTTTCATGCTGTAGCGTCTAACCGAGGGAGAAGGAATAAGAACCAGCAGGTCTCTATGGGAGGCTCTATGCTAAAAGAGCCGGAGAAAATTAAGGCGGCAGCAACTGATTATTTTTCAGATCTTTTTAGGCCTCCTCATGGGGTACGTTTTAAATGGGGTAACTTGCCGGCCAAGAGGATTTCCATGGACCAAGCTGCTTGTCTTGAAAACCCTTTTGAGCTTAATGAGGTAAAGGAGGTAGTGTGGGCTTGTGATGGGGATAAGGCTCCGGGGCCTGATGGGTTTAATTTTACCTTTTATAAGATGGCCTGGGAGTTTATCCGTGATGATTTGGTGGATTTGTTGAATGAGTTCCATACTTCGGGGATCTAACCTAAGGGTATTAATAGAGCCTTCCTGACCTTGGTTCCCAAGAAGTGTGATGCAGAGGGGTTTGAGGATTTTAGGCCTATCAGCCTTGTTCATGGCATTTATAAAATTGTGGCCAAAGTCTTAGCCAATAGGTTGAAGGCAGTGATGCCGTCTGTGATCAGCAGCAACCAGTTCAGGTTTGTGGAGGGGAGGTTGATTTTGGATTGTGTTCTTATTGCGGAAGAGGTGATTAATCAAGTCAAAAGGTCTGGAGATAGGGGGTTTGTGTGGAAGATTGACTTTAAGAAGGCTAATGACTCGGTGTCTTGGGTTTTCTTGATGGAAATGCTAGAGTCCATGAAATTTGGTGCAAAGTGGTGCCGCTGGATTTGGGGCTGTGTGGCTTCCCCTAAGTTAGCAGTGCTTATAAATGGGTCACCAGATGAGGAGTTTAGTACATTCAGAGGGCTTAAGCAGGGTGATCCTCTTTCGCCCTTTTTGTTTAACATAGTTGCAGAAGGGTTGACCATTATGGTTAGGAGGGCTATTCAAGAGTCGTTGGTAAAGGACCTGCTTGTGAATCAGTCATCTTTTTCTGTAATTCAGTTTGTTGATGATACAGTCTTCTTCTCACCTGATGACACTGAGTCCCTTCTCAATCTTAAGCGGTGCCTGAGGTGTTTTGAGGTCCTCTCCGGGTTGTGCATTAACTTTCATAAGAGTAGTGTGGTGGGTCTGAATATTGCAGATTCTCGAGTTGATGAGGTGGTTGCGCAGCTTCATAGTAGTGCTGAAAAACTACCTATTAAATATCTGGGTCTACCTCTAGGTCTTAATATGCGAAAGGTGAGTTCTTGGGAGCCAATGGTGGATAGGATTCGGAGTAGATTGGCTACATGGAAGGGTAAATTTTAGTCCATTGGGGGGAGAGTTACATTGATTCATGCTATGCTTAGTAACTTACCAATCTATTACTTGTCCTTGTTTAAGATTCCGATGTTAGTAGCTAAGAAAGTAGTTCAATTATAAAGGAATTTTTTGTGGAGTGGTAGTGGAGATAGGCGAGAGACGTACCTAGTTGCGTGGGAGAAAATTGCCAGGCCAAGAAGTGGAGGGGGCCATGGCATTGAGGCCATTTCAGTTAAGAATAGAAGCCTCCTATTTAAATGGTTGTGGAAGTATTGTAGCTTGGATATGGATAGTGATTTTTTGCCTGGGTGGGTTAGTATAGTTAAGAGTAGCTATTTGAGGCCGGCAGAGTGCTCGTGGCCGAATTTTGATCTTAATAGGGCGTCGGGGCTGTAGAGAAACATAGTCAGGTCTGGTGTTGAGTCTGAAAGCAATGGGGTGTGCTTAAATCAGTTCATTGTGATCTATTTGGGGGATTTTTACCGTAGTAGTTTTTGGCATGATAATTGTTTGGGTGTTGAGGCCCTCAAAGTCTTGTACCCGAGGCTGTTCTCCTTGTCTCTTATCCAGACAGCGAGTGTCAATGAAGCTCTAGGGGTGTGTAGTTTTGGTCAGGTTTGGGAGCAGCAGTGGAGGAGGCCATTTTATTCGTGGGAGGCTGCTGATTTTGAGGCTATTAAGGCCTCAGTGGAGACAGTGCAACTCTATTTTGGCACTAAAGATCGATGGCTTTGGTCAGGTAATCCCAATGATGCTTATTCGGTTAAGTCCGGATATAATGTTTTTTTTCCAGCCTCTTTACTACCTTCTGTGTGGATGGGGCTAGCTCCACCTAAGGTGGAGTGTTTCTTGTGGATGTGCTTTCACAATGGGATTGCTACCAGGTCTTGTCTTTTATTGTGTCATATTATCTCTATTGATGATGCTTTATGCCCGTTTTGTAAGGAGGTTGTAGAGACAAGAGATCATTTATTGCTTCATTGTCGATGTGTGTGGCTGTTGTGGTCTAAGATTATTCATTGGTGGGGATTGAGCTGGTGCATGCCTTGCTGTTTGGAGGAGTTCTTTGTGCATTGGTGTAATATGGCAGGCTCGGCTAAATGCTTGTCCTCATGGGTCACTGTATTTTTTGCAACGATATGGAGTATATGGCTTGCTCGTAAGAGGTTTGTCTTTGAGGGCCAGGAAGTGGATTGGGCTTCTCTCTTTGATCGGATTATGCTGAAAGTCTTTGCATGGGTGAAATTGAAACATCCTAACCTTCCTTTCTCTTTCATTGATCTTTTAATTTGTTCTGAGGGCCTTGGGGGTGGCGAGGGTCTAAATGTCGGGTGGTTTTTGTTTAAACTAGTTGCTTGGCTGCTTGGCTCATCTGTAATGCTCTGTATTCTTGCAGCTGGTAGTCACTTTCTTGATGGCTATCTGCTGCTTTCTATTCTAATATAAATCTCATCGTTTTACCAAAAAAAAAACAATTTGAAAAATAAAGAAAAAAATTTTTGTTTTTTTTTCGAAATTTTTATTTTTTTGATGTTTTTTTGAAAAATTTTTTATTTGAAAACGATTTTTTTTGAAAAACAATTTGAAAACAATTTAAAAATCATTTTTGAAAAAGTAAAGTTGAAAACGGTTTTGAAAAGAATTTTTAAAAAAATAATGGCTTTACTAAGTAATCTAGAATCAAAAATATGTATACTCAATATATTAAAGTCAAAAACATGCTCTTTATTGACAATAAACAAACAAAAGCAAATAAATTGCAAAGAAATTTGTTCACCCTCCTCAAACTTAAATCGGACAATGTCCTCATTGGCCAAGAAAGAAAAGAAACAAAGGGTAAAAAGATAGGCACATAAGAGAGACACTCTCCTCAAACTTAGATTGAAACACGTATAGCACATAACAACATATAATCCAAGTAAGAGAGAAAGTAAGAATCAACCATAAGTGATGCAAATCACCTAGGCAAGCTTAGAGACTGGAAGAATAATGCACGCCAAGGCGACAATGGAGGAAGCAATAACGACAAGCATGGAACTTGGATGTATTCTAACAAGCTCAAAATTCATCACAAGCTCACTTTTAGAATCATGTCCAAGATTCGTTCTCACAAGAAATTCAAGAAGAGATGGAGAATAAGCTTGGAGAAGAGTGGGGCCCATAATGACAATCTAGCTGGAGAAAGTTATTTTATTATTTGGGCTCAATTAAATCCTAGTCCATCTAGTAATAAGAAAGGCGGCGCCAAGACTTGGAGTTCAAGGAGGAGCCGACGTCACTGTTCACCGACGTCACTGTTCACCGACGTCACTGTTCACCGACTTTACTGTTCACCGACGTTACTGTTCACCGACTTTGAGGAGGTGTTTTCTCCTATAAATAGAACCCTTGGGGTTCATTGTTAGACACACATTGAGATTTGAGAATAAAAGTTTGAGGTTTTTATTACCTTGGTTATTTACAAGTAGAATTGATTTCTTCTTGTTTATTTTAGGGATTGTGTTTACTTATCAAGTAATTGAATTGCTTGTGGCGTTTACAAGATTCCTTGTGTTTATTACTCTATTGTTGCTTAACGCCTTTGTTGTGTTTTGAGGTGATAGAGGTAATCACTAAAGCTTTTGGTTGAATTGATTTCTGATCTTGGTGACTCGATTGAATCGGAGGTGCTATCTAGCTTTGTTCTGGTAGTGTTGCCGTATCATCTTGGTAGCGGAGCCTAGGTATCAATTTCAACTACGTATCCCTTTACTTTCTGCAATTTAGTTTTCTGTTCTTGTGTTCTTTGTTGTGTTGCCGAAATATAAATAAAAAAAAAATTCGATTTCTTTTCTTTTATTTGGGGAGTAGTCGATTTCCTTAGTATATATATATAAAAAAAAAACAAAAAGTTGTTGCGATTTGATTGTGCAATCGATTTGGAGTGTCTTGAGTTGATTGTTTTTATTGTTGGTGGAAATCGATTGGTGGCAGCAAAATTGAAAAAAAAAAAAGAGAAATATATTGAAATCGACTTGGTGATTGAAGGAATTCGGCAAGTGTTTGTTTTGAATTGCAGGAATTTGCTTGATTGGGATACTTTCCGCAGGTTGTTAGGGTATCTAGTTGGGTAACTTTCTTTGATTCTGCTGATTTGTTGTGTTTTTTTATTTCAGCCTATCGAATTGAGCAATCTTTGTGTCTTATTGTTCAATTACTACAATATTCTTCACATACATTATCTTGTTCTTGTGTGTGACTATCTTATCTTTCAGGAGTTATCTTGCCTCTAGAATCGAATTGTCTTACTTCTTGATTAGGAATTCGTTGACTCTTTCTTGAAGTGTTGCAGGTTGTTTGTTATTTGATAAGATTTACTAGTCCCAAAGAATAAACAAAGTGAGATTTCAGGAGAGGTAAAAGGCGAGTGTTCCATCAATTGCCACGAGAGACAAACACGAGGGATACACGTGAGGAGCTTTTATTACTAATCAGTTTCTTGCAGGTATCACATCATGTCTGGAGGGAGTAATTCTGGTGAGGGGACGCCCGTAACCATGGAGACCATAGAGAGGTTATTTCAGCAACTTGCTGAGATGAATGCTAAAATGGATCGGCAAGCACAATCCATTCAAGAGCTTTCTATTGCAAGGGTGGCGCCAAGAGAGGAAGAACTGCCTGATACTAGGCGTGTGCTGAATGCTCAACTCAAGGAAGATGGTGTTGGTCAAAGGGCGAATATTTTCCAAACAAGATGCTTGGTGAATGACAAAGCATGTAGCTTGATTATTGATGGAGGAAGCTGCACCAATATGGTTAGTTCAATGCTAGTGGATCGCATGGGATTGGCATGGCAAAAGCATCCTAAACCTTACAAGTTACAAAGGAAGAATGATATGGGAGAAATCGAGGTAATCAAACAAGTCCTTGTTCCTTTTTCCATTGGCCGATATTTTGACCAAGCATTGTGTGATGTTGTGCCTATGGATACGTGTCATCTGTTGTTTGGTAAACCCTGGAAATATGATAGAAGAGTTGTGCATGATGGGTTCAAGAATTGGTATTCTTTTACCATGGGAGAAAGGAGAGTTTCACTTGCACCCTTGTCTCCAAAGGAAGTTTATGAAGATCAAATGCATGTGAAGAGGAGTGTGGAGGCATGGCAAAAGGAGAAAGAGGCCGAATCTTGTCACACTAGTAAGGAAGAGAGGGAGGCTGAGAGCCTTGCAAAAGGTGAGCTAGAGAGGAAGGCTGAGAGCCTTGCAAAAGGTGAGCTAGAGAGGAAGGCTGAGAGCCTTGCAAAAGGAGAGGAGAGTTCAAAAGAAAATAAAAGAGAAGAAAAGAAAGAGGAAGCCGAGAGTGAGAGAAGAAAAGAGATAAAAGAAGCCTCAAAAGAAATTGTGTTAAAGGGCTCAAATGAGAGAGAAGTGAGGGTTGAATATGAGGAAAAGAAGAGTTTGTTTGTACTCTTATACAAGGAAGCTTGGTTTAAAGCTAACCTTAACCCTTGTCTTTCTAGATGTGATGTGTTTCTTTTGCAGGTTCCTAAAGATGCTTGTCCTAAAAGATTGCCGGCCCTAGGAGAAGAAGGTTCTATACATAGGGCGCCGATTACAATCAAAAGGGAGCATCAGGTTTTAAGTTCCTTTTCTATGACTTTAATGCCTAAATTGGATAACATGATGAGTAATTTAAATTCTTACTTTAATGGTTTTCATCCACTTAAATTACTTGTTATGCATACTTCTGAGTTATTGTTTTGGAAGGAACAAATTATTGCTACTTGCATGTTGCTTGATCCGGGAGGCGAAGCTAGAAGCTTAAAGCTTGGTCCTTTGTGCATAATGATTGGTTCGCAAGGTGAGTATAGTGTGCGTACTACTTTCGATATTGCTAAATTTCCTCCAATTGATTTTGTAGGTATCGATTCGAGGACGAATCGTTTTGAGGAGGGAGGGAATGATGCAAATCACCTAGGCAAGCTTAGAGACTGGAAGAATAATGCACGCCAAGGCGACAATGGAGGAAGCAATAACGACAAGCATGGAACTTGGATGTATTCTAACAAGCTCAAAGTTCATCACAAGCTCACTTTTAGAATCATGTCCAAGATTCGTTCTCACAAGAAATTCAAGAAGAGATGGAGAATAAGCTTGGAGAAGAGTGGGGCCCACAATGACAATCTAGCTGGAGAAAGTTATTTTATTATTTGGGCTCAATTAAATCCTAGTCCATCTAGTAATAAGAAAGGCGGCGCCAAGACTTGGAGTTCAAGGAGGAGCCGACGTCACTGTTCACCGACGTCACTGTTCACCGACGTTACTGTTCACCGACGTTACTGTTCACCGACGTTACTGTTCACCGACTTTGAGGAGGTGTTTTCTCCTATAAATAGAACCCTTGGGGTTCATTGTTAGACACACATTGAGATTTGAGAATAAAAGTTTGAGGTTTTTATTACCTTGGTTATTTACAAGTAGAATTGATTTCTTCTTGTTTATTTTAGGGATTGTGTTTACTTATCAAGTAATTGAATTGCTTGTGGCGTTTACCAGATTCCTTGTGTTTATTACTCTATTGTTGCTTAACGCCTTTGTTGTGTTTTGAGGTGATAGAGGTAATCACTAAAGCTTTTGGTTGAATTGATTTCTGATCTTGGTGACTCGATTGAATCGGAGGTGCTATCTAGCTTTGTTCTGGTAGTGTTGCCGTATCAATAAGAGAGAAAGAATCGAAATTGCATTGCCACTAGGTGTTCATGACACCAAAATTAAACATAATTGACATGAAATTTAAATTTCCATGAGGATGACTAGCATTTACTGCATCCTATAAAAGTAAAGACATAAAGAAATAAAAACATAACACATAGAATGATGATGCATGAAACTACTCGGCAAGTTTGTTCTCTATGTTCTCTAGCTTCTTCCTAAGTTGCGCGATGGTCTTCTCTTGTTCATCCAATTTACTACAAAAGACTCTCCCTAACTTATCAACTATGTCAACAAACTTATCCATTTGAGAGGTTAATTCACCGATGGTCTTGTTGAGATTGGCGATACCATCGACTTGAGCTTCCCATCCCATGAGAAAGTCGAAGATGTTGGAGGAATCGGACTCCAGGGATGATGTAGACGATGGTGGCTTACGGTGGATTGGTTGTGTGCTAACACAAAAGCATTCCTCATCAACCTCTTCTTTATCACTAAAAGTATATGGATCAATGGGTTCATGGAGTTCTAGGGCCATTACTGCGGCAACATGCCTATGCACAGTCTCAAGTGCGGGGTTAGAAGGGGTTAAAGTGTAGGGATCTAGGTTAATTCCTAAGAATTTCGCAATATGAGTGATCAGCCCTCCACATGCTATCTCGCCTTCTCCTTTGCAAATATGAGCAAAATTTTGCAGCAACCAAAGTCCTCCATTGAGTTTGTACCCATGTACCATGCAAAAGAGTACAAAAAGCTCATCACATTGCACCTTGTGTGCATCTTTGGTTCTTCCAAAGAAAGAGTGTGTCAAAACTCTGTGCAAATACCTCAGTGCATTGTCCTTAATGCACAAGTCATTAGCCAAGCCTTTGAAGTGCGCGTGTATTCCAAATGACACTTGCGTTAAAGCCATAGCTAGGAACTCACCATCCTTCGGCATCAAAACCAAAAATCTTGTTGAAATGAATTAAGCTCATCTCATAGTCTTTCCTTGCAAGCCAAAACTTGACCTAGCTGGGGTCACGAATGTCCTTGAGATCCACGTCATACCCAAAAGTCGCAAGAAACTCATAATTAAGCTCCTCGTATGACGGCTCCTTAATCTTGCAAAAATCGACTAGTCCTATGTTGGCAAGGTACTTGCCAATCGGCTCCTCAAGATTGTAAGATTCAACCACCTCAAAATCAATGTACCTCGTTGTTAGAATAGGTGCCCACCGCTAGAGGGGGGTTGAATAGCGTTTTATGGACAAAATAAAAAACTTGCAGGAAATAATTGCAGAATTGAAAGAATGAAGGACACACTGAATTTTATACTGGTTCACACACACAACTTGTGTGGCTAATCCAGTCCTCCGAGAGACTCTCTCGGAGATTTCACTATCTACGTTAAGCTTTCGGGTGCTTAACAAACCATTTGCAACCTGAGAGTTCAAGTCACATGAACCTCAACACTCTTGCTTGAAGATGCCTCACTTCAAGACTTCTCACACAGAAAGAAAACCCTCTTCCTATGAATCACAACAAGGGAACAAACCTCCCCTCAAGTGTATAACAACACTCACAACACTCAAAATAGAAACTCTCTCAAAGAGTGGATGTTGAGTAACAAGATAAGCACTATAAGGCAACTCTCTCAAATCTCAACGATATTAGCTCACAAAAACTTGAATGAATGTGTATCAATGAATGATAATGTGTGGAGAGTTGATTGTTAATAAACAGAGGTGTAAATGCTCTATTTATATGTCTAAAAACTTATATGACCGTTGGGGAATCATTCCAAAACACCTTTAGACAAAACAACATAGAAAGATGCAAAAGGTTTCTGCTTAAAACGGCACAACATCGATGTTTAGCACTAGAACATCGATGTTTGGCCAGTAAATATGAATTATTGGGCCAATGGTCACTAAAACATCGATGTTCTAAACTTTAACATCGATGTTTTGGTCCAACGGTCACTAAACCATCGATGTTTTAAACTTGAACATCGATGTTTTGGAGCACTGCCAAAACAATTTAAAATAATGAACAGTAGAACATCGATGTTTGAAAAATGAACATCGATGTTTGAACAGTGTTTCTGCAAAACATCTTGAAATGCAATCGGTCAGGAGAACATCAATGTCTGGGATGCCAACATCGATGTTTTGAGCTACTGCCGCTTTTGATAAACTTTTTAGAAGGCAGGAACATCGATGTTTAGAAACACAACATCGATGTTTAGTGCTCAAAAACCATTTTTATGATTGATAAAAAGAATGCTATGCATGAGAAAAAATTGATTATGTTTGAGCTAACGTCTTAGAAGATTTGAGTGTTAACCTTTTACAGTTAGGTTCCTAAATCTTCCTGTGCTTCAATTCTTGTGCTCTTCTTCACTTTACATTTCTTCTCTTTGATCATTTGTTTTTGCTTCGGGAGTGATTTCTTTTTGCCTCGGGTTTGTCGTCATTTTAAATCAATGTCCGGTTTGTCAATATCAAAACCTGTATGAGACAAGGAGGCATTAGCAAAACACTATTTCTAACACTCGTAGGAATTAGAGGTCTCCGAATCAGCTTGTCAAACCTAGGTGATTCTCTTCAGAAATCCATCCCGGATTGTACTCGGTAAACTTAGGCATAGGCATAAAGCGCGGGGTATGGTCGGTGATGGTGAAGTTGGGTCGGCAAGGGTTGTTTGTGGGAAAAGTCATCTTGAACTAGGGCTAGAAAGGGTAGGAGACGAATAGAAATCAAAGAAAACCCTAAAGGGTGCTAGGGAAGTGAAATCGGCACTAGGGTATGGATGTCTAGAGCTTGAATGTTTTGATGTGGGAAAATATGGGGGTATGGGTGTGTATTTATAGGCTGTAGAGGCAGCGGAAAAAGGGGTGTTGGTGCCGACTTCTAGTCCTATGGGTACTAGGAATCCTCCTCAAACTAGTATTCAAAGTGGGTGTGTACTAGGAATCCTATTTCTCCAAGGTTTAGAAAATCCCTAAATAAAATAAAGAACTAAATCCTAATCCTAAAAACTAAAGGAATACTAACCTATATATTTTTGGTGGGTGTAGGACTAACTAAAAAAATCGCAAAGGGGCTGCTCCTAAAATCAAAGTCGGTTGCGTGTCCTTGTCCTCCTTGCTCTCGGGTCGGTGCACCTTTGGTGCAGATTGGCGCGCCTTTGGCGGGCCTTGGTGTGCCTGGGTGTGCCCTCGGGAGTGCTGGTTGGCGCGCCTGCGGGTTCGCTTGTGGGTGTGCCTATTGGTGCGTCGGGGTGCGCTCGGGTGCGCCTTGGTGTGTGCGTAGGTGCGTCCGGCCGGGCTTGTGGATGAGCGTGGGCGCGCACTGGTGCGTGCTGATGCGCGGGTTGGTGTGCCTTTCCTAGCCCGTGGGCGCGCTAATTGTCCTCCTTGTGCGCCACGGTGCACTAATCGGTATATCCTATCCCAAATTTTTTTTTCGATTTTTTCTGTTTTTCTATTTTTTTTATTTTTATCTTTTTAATGAATTATGAAAAAGGTGAAAAATCCTAGGGTGCTAGAAAAATAAAGAAAATCCTAAAAACTAATCCTAAAAATTATCTCCTCTAATTTAGCCTAGTTTATTATGAGCTTGCCATCGGAACCTAAGGGTAAGTGCTAAATGTATGAATGCATCAAAACAAATAAAATCCAACAAAGCACTCAAGCAAATCATCACACAAATTATGCAGAAAAGTAAAAGTTTGAGTTTAAGAAAAGCTTCTTTGTTTAATTTTATGAAGAATTCGTCTTGACCCTTCCAATGTGGTTGATCTCTCCTCGAAAAATTCCTTCTTCTTGCAATCTGCATAGACTCAAAAACAAAAACAAAAATTAATAAAAATAAAAGACTCAAAACACTGAACTACCTTAAATTGTTGGTTGCCTCCCACACAGCGCTTCTTTACTGTCGTCTTAGCTGGACTGGATGGATGGGCGATTATGGTGGATCATTACGCTTTTCGGTGAATCGCTCCCATGAAAATCGCCTTGATACTGAACATGATCATAATTGCTCTCATCCTTTGGAATGTATCCCATGCGATATAGATAATCAACAAACTTGGCAAACCAAGGAGTTTTCTTTGTGGAAATCGCATTGACCATGGCGAGGTAATCGTCCGGCAGTGCGTCATTGATCGGCTTCTCCTCTTCTTACTTCTCGTCTTTCTCCAATTGCAATCGTGATAAATGATCAGCAACTAAATTCTTCGTTCCTTTCTTGTCCTTGATCTCTAGGTCAAATTCTTGCAACATAAGAATCCATCGAAGAAGTCATGGTTTTGCATCTTTCTTCTGGAGCAAATACTTCAATGCGGCGTGGTCCGTGTGAACAATCACCTTGGAACCCAAAAGTTAACTCCTGAACTTATCAATTGCGAAAACAACAGCTAATAACTCCTTCTCCGTAGTTGCATAATTAACTTGAGCATCATCTACAGTCTTGCTTGCATAATAAATGGCGTGTATCTTCCCATCTCGGCGTTGTCCTAAGACTACGCCTACATCATAGTCGCTTGCATCACACATAATCTAGAACGGAAGCGAATAATCAGGGGGTTGAATGATGGGTGCTGAAATCAGCTCCTTCTTGAGCTTGTCGAATGCTTCCATACAGTGTTCATCAAAGACAAAAGGCACGTCTTTATTCAAGAGAATGGTAAGAGGTTTGGCTACCTTTGAGAAATCCTTAATGAATCTTTTGTAAAATCCGGGATGTCCAAGAAAACTGCGAATCGCCTTGACTGAATTCGGTGGAGGTAAGGTCTCTATCACATCTATCTTGGCTCTGTCTACTTCAATCCCGCGTTCGGAAACTAAATGTCTAAGAACAATTCCTTCTTGTACCATAAAATGGCATTTTTCGTACCATAAAATGGCATTTTTCCCAATTAAGCACCAAATTAGTCTCCTCACATCTTGTAAGTACCTTTGATAGGCTAGATAAACAATCCTCAAATGTCTTTCCGTAGACGGAAAAGTCATCCATGAAAACCTCCATAATCTTCTCTATGCAGTCGAAGAAAATCACCATCATGCATCTCTGAAAAGCCAGCCCAAAAGGCATCCGTCAATAAGCAAAAGTTCCATACGGACAAGTGAACGTCGTCTTCTTTTGATCATTCGGGTGAATAGGTATCTGAAAGAATCCTGAATATCCGTCCAAATAGCAATAATAAGAATGCTTAGCTAGTCGCTCAAGCATTTGATCGATAAACGGCAAGGAAAGTGATCCTTGCGTGTAGCACTGTTCAGCTTCCTATAATCAATACACATTCTCCATCCTGCAATAGTACTCTTAGGAAACAACTCGTCATCCTTGTTCTTGACCACTGTCATTCCTCATTTCTTCGGTACCACGTGAACTGGGGCTACCCATTCACTGTCAGAAATCGGATAAATAATCCCTGCATCAAGAATCTTAAGAATCTCCTTTTTCACAACTTCCTTCATATTCTCATTAAGCCTCCTTTGACTTTCAATGCTCGGTTTGCTATCTTCCTCAAGCAAAATCCGATACATGCAGAATGTAGGACTAATTCCCTTCAAGTCCTCAAAAGAATATCTAATAACTTTTCTATGCTTTCTAAGCACATCAAGTAGCATCTCCTCCTCTACTATACTCAACTCGTCAGTAATGATAATAGGATATGTAGAGCCGGGACCTAAGAATGCATACCGTAGCTTAGATGGTAATGGTTTCAGCTCTACCTTTGGTGCACTCCGAACATCTTCTTTCTTCTCTTCTCCAATCATCTCATAGCTCTTGTCTTCGGTTGCTTCCAATGGTGGCGTGGATTGCAAAATTTTTGCACTTTGGGCAATCTACAGAACGTCATCATCAGTAGTGTCACTCGTCACCAAGCAGTTCAAGAGTGGATCATCACTACTCGCTACTTTGCTCACTTCCTTCACGGCATCATCAATAAAATAAACTCGGAAACAACTGTCTTCTTCAAGTGGTCCTTCAGTTGCTCGGAAGACATTGAACTCGATTTTCTCATTCCCAATCCTTAGGGTAAGCTTTCCATCACGAACATCAATTTGAGCTCCAGCAGTAGCTAAAAACGGCCTCCCAAGAATAATCGGCATTCGAAAATCAATCTCCATGTCGAGCACCACAAAATTGACTGGTACAAAGAACTTCCCAACCTTGATTGGAATATCCTCCAATATCCCCACTGGATATTTGACAGATCGATCCACAAGCTGAAGAGAGACAGTAGTTGGCTTCATATCTCCAACGTCGAGCTTCTCAGCAATTCGCTTTGGAATAAGACTAACACTGGCTCCCAAATCATATAGAGCTCGCTCAATGCACATAGAACCAATATCTCAAGGAATAGAGAAACTTCCAGGGTCCTTCAGTTTCGGCAGCAGCTTGTTCGGCAGGATTGCACTGCACTCCTCCGTCAAAGCCACTGTCTCGTAATCTTCTAGCTTCCTTTTCCTGGAAAGAATTTCCTTGAGAAATTTAGCATAAGCAGGCATTTGAGAAATTACTTCAGTAAATGGAACATTAATATGCAATTTCTTCAAATGTTCAAGAAATCTCCGGAATTGTTCTTTTTTTTTTTGCCCTACTGAAGTCGCTGAGGGAATGGAACCGGTGGTTCATAAGCTTTGACTTCAGGCCATATCTCCTTTGGTTGCTCTCTTTTCTGCTTCGCTAGCTTCCACTTGGGAATCCACTTCTCTTGCTCTTGCTTCTTCTCCTCTGCTCCCTTTTCAGGTAACTGCTTCTCCACTTTCGGTTGCTCTTCTTCTTCTTCTTGCTTAATGATGGTGTCAGCTTCATCTTCTTTAGGTGGATAGGGGTCATCTATTTGCTTGCTGCTTCTAGGTTCTATAGCTTTGACTTGCTCTCTCGGATTAACTATGGGCTGTCCCGGTAGGTTTTCTGGTGTCCTCATAATCGCCTCTGCTTGCTGCGCAAGTTGTGTCTCAAGCATCTTCGAGTGAGTCTCCATATTTTCCATCCGATTGTTGAATCCTTGCATCATCTCCGTTTGCATACGTTGAGTCTCCATTATGGCTTTCATCATAGATGTATGATCCATATCTTGATTCTTCGGAATTTGCATGCTTGAACTCTTCTGCCCATAATCGTTCCTTTGAAAGTTGCCTTGCTGGTTCGGGTTACTCTCCCTCCATGAGAAATTACGATGATCCCTCCATTCCGGATTGTATGTGTTGATGTAGGGTCCTCGTTGTTGTTGGCGTTGATGAATGTAGTTCATCTGCTCAATCGTCAAGTCGTCTCCGGTTGGACAATTCATTGAATTATGTCCAGCACCTGCACAATTATCACATATTGAACTCGGCATAACAGCAGCAACACATGATTTCACCTGCTGACTCAAAGAATCTAGCTTCGAATTAAGCATTGTCACTGTCTCCACTTCCAGAATTCAAGCTACTCGCTTGTTGTTTGATCGTGAAGAGCTCTGGTAACTATTACTCGCCATCGTCTCCAAATTCTGATACGCCACATCGGGTGTTTGCACCATGAATGCCCCTCCTGAAGCTGCGTCCAAACTCATGCGTAATGGCTCATTTAAACCATTAAAGAACGATTAAACTACAAGCCATTCGGGTAATCCATGTTGTGGGCATCCTTGAATAAGATCCTTGTAACGTTCCCATGCTTCACAAAAACTTTCTCCTTCGTATTGAGTGAATGATGCAATCTTGCTCCGGATACGTGCTGCTTTATCAGGTGGATAATATTTGGCAAGAAAAGCCTTTGAAAGCTCCTTCCACGTCTTGTATGTTCCAGCTGCTCCTGACTTCAACCACTTCTTAGCCTTTCCTTGCAAAGAAAACGGGAATAATCGAAGTCGAATTGCATCATCATCGCCCCATTGATCTTGATCAAATCACAAATCTCCGTAAACATCTATAGATGTTGATTCGGGTCCTCATTATCCAAGCCTCCAAATTGTTCCTGTTGCACCATGTGAATGAGTGCTGTCTTCAGTTCGAAATTGTTGGCATTGATCGCTGGCCTTGCAATGCTCGACTGCACGATATCCAAACTCGGTGTTGCGTAGTCACGCAATCTCTTGTTTCCTTCTTCTGCCATGATGACTGTCTCGAAATTATCTGCTACAACTTCTGCTTCCTCTTCTAATTCAGTGTCTTGAAGAAATTCCACAGGCTCTACAACTTGCTTTTGCTTTCGCTTGTTCGCGCGTAGTTGCTTGTGTAATGTTCTCTCAATCTCCGGATTGATCTCAGGAATTGGACTCGATGAAGCACCGCGTCTCGTCTTGGACATCAACTAAAAATCGACAACACTAAATATAAAAAGAAACAAAAATCGATTAAATAAACTAAAATGAAATAAAAAGAAACTAATGCGAAAAATAAAACCTAAAGTAATCTAGCTGCAATCACAATAGTATTAAAACCGTTTGTTCCCCGGAAACGGCGCCAGAAAAGCTTGATGCGTTTTATTTACGCGTGACTTTTTCAAATTTATAATTCTTGATCAATTCACAACATGACACACAAATAACTCACGAGTAAACGCAACGATTGTTAACCGCAAGCGCACAGTGTACTATGTAGTGTAGTAGTTTAATCAAGGTCGATCCACGGAACATGGGAAATAAGTACTACCTAATGTCACAACTTACGATTTTCTAGGCAAATCAAATAAAAGATGGTGTAGGGTGATGTCGACTAGGCTAGAAGGAAAAGAAATAAAATCACAGACTTAATCTAAAGTGAAATTCTATCAATATCTAAAACAATCTAGGAAATCGGGGTTCACACAATTACTATCTAGGTTTATTATGCATGGAATCGATATCTATGTTGATGTGTGATTGTGGGCAATTATTTCTAATGTCTTAATCCTCAGCTCTCGCATGTTGAATCAAATATTCAGCAAAGATTACTACCTAGCTCTCGCATAGCCTAGCACCAATACTAAACTCATTAAGCACGAAACAATCAATCAAACCCTTAGAAACTATTAGCTCTCGCATATTTTAGCATCAATCAATCTATGTTCTTCTAGGTATCATCATATAAATCACGCAGCTCTCACATGTTGCAATCAATAAGAATCAATCCAAAGTAGATAATAAATTCGGGACACATAGATTGAACAATCAACACAATCAATTGAATAAACATCAATTCATATATATTAAAACCATAGAAGTAATTGGCTACATCCCTAATCCTAGATTAGAGAATTAGTTCATCATGATAAAATAGTAAATCATCAAAATCTCACAAGAATTCATCAAGTAAATAATTAAACAGAAAGAAAATTGAATAAAAGAGAGAGTAGTGAAGTCGGGTAGCCGATTTGTGTTGGTGATGATGGCGCCGACTTGTGCTCCTCTGGTGGCGACTTCTGCTGCAATTGGACTGGTGATTTTGTAACCTTCAACCTTCAAATCTTGCTGGAAAAATGTTGAATTGTTGTGGGGAGTAATCTTTGAAATTGGATGAGAAATTCGGCACCACCTAGAGGATCCAAAAGAGTGAAAACCCTAACCCTACTAGTGTGTGTGACCTAATAACTAACCAATTCGGCAGAGCTTCGCCCTCTGACTTCTGCCTCCTGAATATGTCGACCTAGGGGGTCCTTTTATATTGTTTTTAGCTGCTGAAAGTCAGTGGGGCTCTCCTTTTTTGAATGGAAATTGAATTCCTTGACTTGCACTCCAAGTTGGACTTTTGCCTGTTTTCTGACCCGAAATTTTCATGCCACGTAACACCTAGAGGACGTCAGAACTGGGTGTTGGGCTCTTCTATAAAGTTCTAGATAATTCACTCAGCTTTCTTTTCATAAAAAAAACGCTTCAATTGGACTTCTGTAGCTCACGATATCGCCGAAACACAAGGCCTGGGTTGGCACAGAAAAATCTGCATCCTGGGCTGGATTAAAATAGTTACTGCTACTTGTAGACATGTCCAAAAATTATAAAATTTAATCCATAGAAATCTCTGGAAGTCTATTTTTGTCTCCAATTGGCCTCACTTAATTTCGATTCCTAGAACTCCCTAAATCATCAAAACGTCAGCTGTGCTTACTACAAAAAGCTTCCTAAATTGGGCCTGGTTTCCAAACTTGGCTAAAAAGCTTCCATTCTTCAATAAAAACGATAAATTTCTGATAAAAACACTTAATCAGCGAAATTGAAGTACTAATTGACACAATGCATGAAAACGCACAATAATATAAAGATTATTCACATAATCGACCAAGAATACATAGTAAAAGCCATTCAAAACCATCATTAAAACACTAACATTTAGATGTTATCAATTACTCTATTGTTGTTTAACAACTTTGCTTTGTTTTGTGGTGATACAGGTAATTGCTGAAATCCTAATTTGGTTGAATTGGTTGTTGATCTTGGAGACTTTGATTGATTTGGAGGTGCTATCTAGCTTTGTTCTGGTAGTGTGGCCGTATCAAACTCCATGGTTTGTACACTCCTTTACCTGTTCCTGATAGTCCTTGGACTAATATTTCTATGAATTTTATGATTGGATTGCCTAGAACAAGGAAAGGTAGAGATATAATTTGTGTTGTTGTTGACAAGTTTAGTAAAATGTCTCATTTTATTGCTTGTCATAAGACTGATGATGCTATGAATGTGCTGATTTGTTCTTTAGGGATGTAGTACGTTTGCATGGCATTCCTAGGATAATTGTATCTGATAGAGACACTAAATTTCTGGCACAATTTTGGCGTGTTTTATGGAGTAAATTAGGGACCAAGTTGTTGTTTTCTACTACTTGTCACCCTCAAACTAATGGCCAAACTGAAGTTGTGAATAGAACATTAGGTACTCTATTGCGTGCTATTGTGGATAAAAACTTGAAATCTTGGGAAGAATGGTTGCCTATGGTCGAATTTGCATATAATAGGAGCATTCATTCTTCTATTGGTTATTCGCCTTTTGAGATTGTTTATGGATTTAACCCTCTAACCCCTTTGTAATTGATGCCAATTCCTTTGAATGAGATTGTGAATGTAAATGGGCAGCAAAGGGCTGAATTAGTCAAATCCATTCATGAGAAGGAAAGACAGCACATTGCGGATAAGAATCTCAAGGTGGCGCATAGAGCCAATAGAGGGCGAAGACTGGTTAGGTTTGAGCCTAGAGATTAGGTCTGGGTGCACTTTAGGAAGGAGAGGTTTCCTAAGAAAAGGACATCCAAGTTAGATCCTAGAGGAGATGGACCTTTTCAAGTCTTGGAACGCATTAGTGATAATGCTTACAAGATTGATCTGCCTGGTGAGTATGAAGTTAGTGCTACTTTCAATGTTGCTGACCTTTCTCCCTTTGATAATGTAGGTACAGATTCGAGGGCGAATCCTTTTGAAGAGGGGGGAATGATGCACTCAAGCAAGCTTCAAGCATCAATGGAGATAAAGATGGCGCCATAGCTTTGCCTCAAGGACCAATTACAAGATCAAGATCAAGGATGCTAAGGAATCATCTTCAAGAACACATTGTGACCAAGCTTGGAGAGAAGTTGAAACAGAAGCACATCTATTTGTTGTTAATTGAGGAGTAATTGACTCAAGAGCATTGTGGGGCCCAGTTTACATCACCCTTGGCAAGTGGGGCCAATGTTGACATATCTTGGCTTTTATAATTAGGGTTGCCGAAATTTTTATAATTGTTTATTTTAATTTCGGCTTGGACCAATTTTATTATTATTTGGGTTTTATTTGTGGGCTTTACTTTATTTAGTTGGGTTATTTTTGTTTGGGTTTAATTAAGTCCAATGTGATGTTGGATAAAAATTAAAACCTAGTCAATTAGGGAGTAAGTGAAGTCGGCTAGGGTAGGCTTAGGAACCAAAATCCAATTTGTCTTGGATTGTGAGGAGGTGGCCGACCTAGGGTAGAAAAACTAGCATAAATAGGTTCTTTTCTTTATGATTTCGACACATGCATTATTGAGAATAAAAATTGCCTTTGAGATTTTCTTTGATTGGATTCAACCGATTGAGAGAGTCATTCACTTGGTTTTAAAATAGGATTTGAGTTTACTTATCAAGTAATTCTTGCTTGAGGAATTAATTCTAATCCTTGTATTTCTAATCTCTTTGTTGCCTATCCCTTGCTGTTTAGGAGGTGAAGAATAGATTCAATAAATTCTTTATGGATTCTTGCTGTTTTGTTGTCTAATCCTCGCTGATTAGGAGGTGAAGGGTGTAATATACATCAGTTTGATTGAGAATGAAGATCGGGACAAGCAGATTGAGACAGACGTGATTCTAGGGATGTTGTCGTATCAATATTTCTAAGCTTGGAGAAGTAGAGTTTCTCCAAGCAACTAAGCTTTCTATTGTGTGTGTAGTGTAGAGTTTGGGGGCTCTTATGTGTATTCAATGTGTGAGGGAGGGGGTCTATTTATAGTGTTCTGGGGTGTAGGGGGCGTAAACCATCATTATGAACAAAATTCTTGCTGAAATCCTGAAAAAATCAGCTAGAATCGGGTCAAATCAAAAAAATACCAAAACAATCGCGTAACAGTGACACATGGCCACCAGGCCGCCGGCGGTCGTGTCGACATGGCCGCCATGTGCCGGTGGTCAAGGCGACATGCCCGCCGGAGACACGCACTGTTCACTCATTTTTTCTTTTTGGTCCCGATTTCTCCTAATTTCACCTTGGCTTGATTTTGACGCCTCAAAACACCGCTTGTCAGCCCAGAAATCATCCTCTAATTGATTGGCAATCCCCCAAATCATTCCCACCAACATTAAACACAAAGATTGCTTAGTTTTTATATCATTTACCATAAAACACACTTTTCACCAAAATGGAAATATTAATTCTAAAAATCAGAGTTAATTATCGGCTGTAAAGGTGTATTTTATGTGTTAGTTATTCCAAGAAGGTCAACATTTTTTTTTTTACTTCAAAACTCCAAACATATCTTTGGCCCAAAGTTAAGTTATCTAACTAACATTGGGTTAAAAAATACTTGGAGTCCAAACTAATCAAAATGTCATACTTCACTAATCTAAACTCTAATGTACCTATAGCCTAGATTAATTCATCTAACCAACCTTAGTTTCAAGACACATAAGGGCTTAAATTGATCAAGTATGAATGGTCCAAATTTAGGTGTTCACAGATGGATTAATGTTGCTTCTATCAGAGTGTGTAGATTTTTTTTATGCAGGAAAGTATATATATAAGGGGATCGATTGGCTAAATGAAATAGTCGTTCAAATTATTACTTCCTAATAAAGCTTTGCAGATTGAATGGCAATGATAAATAGTATTGCTATTTTATAAAGCCTTTTATACATGGGGAGCAATGAAATAGGGGGAGTTTATATGCATGTTTTAAATGTGATTTAACCTTTATTTTGTAGGAATCAACACAGCATGTTTATCATTATCAAAATGCAAGAGATTGTTAGCCTAAATATATGATTAGTGTCTTAATTAGCAATTAATTAAAACTAATCATATTTAGCATATGAATATATGTTTCTAATGATTCTGATGATTATTGTATTGTTTTGATGATTAACTGAAACGCCTGTGTCCCAACTAATTAATATGAGTTATAATTTGATTATAGATTGACCAAATTGCCCTTATCATTTCCGGGACACCCGTATCCCAAATTATTCATTAAAGAATATACATCATGTGAAGTGACCAAAATGCCCTTCTCACCGGGATACAATATCAACATCATAATCGATAAACAATTTTACAACAGATTACACAACAACGAGTATGCAGCGGAAGACTAAACATAAGATAACATGTATGCAGTGAAACCTATGGATCCGACCCGAAGAGAGGAAAGCACCGCCACCTGCTGATATGTACTTCTGATCAACGATCAGCTAACCTGTATAAAACTGTGAGGGGGTGAGACCAACCACTGTCTCACCGCAGACAAATAAACCAATAATATACAAAACAAATCAACTACAAGTACACCGGCAATGGCAACAGCAAACACAGAACACAACAATTCACAATACATAACACCAGTCATCACCAGACTTCAACCATCACTATCATTACTTATATTATTATCTTTGTTATTAAGGTTAAGTATTTTATTTAGGGCCCTCTACTGTGTGCGTCGAGCTCGGTCCCGTCTCATGAGACAACCAGGCACGAAGCCCAAATAAACCAGGCACGAAGCCCAA
>JAKUCV010002686.1:12946-52512 GCA_028386065.3 Turnera subulata | reverse complement strand
ATAAAGAAGTCGTGCAATTTCATAGGCAACAAATGCTGGAACAAAGTCAAAAGTCATGCTTCTTACACTGTTTCGTGCAATCTGTTATACGTTGCATCCTGTATTGTGGCTTCCTACACTTTGTGGTGATGATGGAGTAGATAAGGCTGGACAATATTAGTATTGATGGTAAAAATATTATGATTATAGATACTTAAGAAATTAGCCATTTCTTCTGCTGATGGTTACATCGACTGGCAAATTGAACCCATCATCATGCGGATCAAGGAGTTTCTGCTGTTTTTTGATAGTATCCAGGTTGTTTTTACACATAGGGAGTCCAATAGAGTAGCTGATTATCTAGCAAAAAATATGCCGGGAATCATGGAACCCTTTGTATAGGCCCTGGTCTAGATGATCTGTCGCTTGAACTTTTGCGATTTGTACAGGAGGATTCTCCCCCTTGACCTTTTTGATCTGATGTTAATATAAGTCTTCTTGATGTTCAAAAAGATACTTTGTTTGCCACCACCACTTTATCCGAGGAACTCTGTAGTAGTATAGAAAGCAAAGTATTTTTATTTAGTGGATAAAGAAAGAGAAGATGAAACTCAAATTTTTGTTGGAGATAAAATGGGAATTGTTAATTGGAGAGAAGAGAGATGAATGGTAAGAAAGATTTTGTACAATTGGTATGATTTTTCTGATGAGAGTGATTTTTTATAAGCATCAAAGTGTCTATCCAAAAATTTACAACGTACTTCAAGTACAAAAAAAAAAAAACTTACTATGTATTATAAAATCCCCCCAACATTCACTCACCACTTTTATAATATCCTACAATTTGTTAGTTCTGAAAATCTCATGCGTAAATGAAAATGTCTGTGAGGCTTGAATTTTTACATAGTGAATCGTTTATCGCCAGTCGAAATTGCATAGTATACTAAGCTTTGAACTAATATCTTCCGTGTTGACTGGTTGGACCATATATCTATACACAAGATTTCTCATCCAGAAATATGATCTAATAGCCGACACTTTAAAAGCCTTGTGTCTTGTATCTATTCATGAGCGTTGTTAGAGTTCAAGCCATAAAACTCCTGGAAGCGGCCATACTCCCACTCACATAAGTAGTCTTTATCCGTTATAAACACTTTCACAAATATATGCCATAGAGATCTATTAAGAACAAAAGCTCACCAGTCCTTTCATCCTAATGGGTATTGAGCACTCTCACTTTGGGATGGAATTTAAAGCGAGTATTTGTCAACCATCCTAATAGTATAATTTGGCTCAATAATAGGGTACCAAGCACTCTCACCTTGAGATTTGATGTTTTATCAAATGTTGAGTCGATATTCCACTATCGGTGACTCACTAAAATTGGCTTGAGACCCATCCCATTTGAGATCTTACTTACCTCTGGTAAGTCCTTTTATAAAAGCATCTGCCAAGTTTCATTGTGACCTCACAAAATCAATGATGATCACGCATTTCTTATGAATTCTTGTACATAGCTATATCTCAATCCGATATGTCTAGACTTTCCATTGTAAACTTGGCTATATGCTTTAGAGAGTGGCCTAACTGTGACAATGGATTGATATGGGAGAAATTGACTTTGGCTAGCAGCTGTTAAGGTTACAAATTCAGTCGCTATGGTAGAGTCTATACAAAGAGTTTGCTTTTTAGAGCTCTAAGATATTGCACCCCTACCAGGTATGAAGCTCCATCCAGTTACAGATGAATAATCTTCTTTATTGGAAATCCAACTAGCATCTGAAAATCCTTCTAAAACTGAAGGATATTCGGTATAGCATATACCATAGTCCATAGTTCGTTTTAAGTTTCTTAATACTCGTTGGACTGCCTCTCAATGTTGCTTATCCAGATTGCTAGTAAATCTACTTAGCTTTCTAATAGCAAATGCAATGTCTGGCCTTGTACAGGTCATTGCATACATAAAGCAGCCTGTAATTTTTTAATATTTCAGTTGTACTATTGGACTTCCTTGAGGTTTAACTAACTTCAGTTTTGGATCAAAGGGAGTAAATACTAGGGAACTCTCAAGCAATCTATAACTTTTGAATATTCTAATTATTCTATCTTCTTTGATATTTAACTAACTTCAATTTTGGATCAAACAGAGTAAATACTAGAGAACTCTTAAGCGACCTATAACTTTTGAGTATTCCGGTTGTGCTATCGGACTTCGTTGGTGTTTAACTAATTTTTAAATTTTGGATCAAACGGAGTAGATACTGGAAAACTCTCAAGTTTCTCAATTTTCTCAATATAATGAAATTGTGACACTGTAATCTCAACACTACTCTTTGTAATCTTTATTCTAAGAATTACATTTGCTTCTCTCGTATCTTTCATGTCAAAATTTTCTGACAAGTACTTCTTGGTACTCTCACCTTGATCCATATCCGTCACAAATACGTATAAGCAAATGATTGCCCCTTTTCCCTCTTTGAATTTGCCCCATCAAACTTTGACATTGTTTAGGTGCTTGTTTAAGTCCATATGCGGACTTCTCAAGTTTATCAACCTCATATTATTGCCGTTGTAGGACAACATTCTGGTTGTTTCATGTAAACTTCCTCATCCAATTCACCATTTAAAGATGTTGTTTTGTTTTGACATACATTTGGTGAATAAGTTTATATGTTAATGCAAGTCCAATGCAATTAATAATCTTATTGTAACAATTCCAGGCGAGTAGGTATTAGAATAATTTACCCCTTTTTTAATAAGTCCGTTTGCCATCAATCTAGCTTTGAATTTATTTGTAGTTCCATCGCCCTTTATTTTCCTTTAGAAAATCCATTTAAGTGTATAACTTGCATATAGACAAAAGTTGATGTATACTAATAATATTTAAACATGCAACAAAAATGTTTAATTTCATAAAAAAATCTATAATATAATTTTTCTCAATCATGCAAGTAATCAAAAATATAAATAAGAGACAGTATCCTTACTTGACATCCTCTTTTAGGAATTTCTACTTGTGCAAGTTCTGTATTTTTTCATCTTAAAATAATCACCATCGAAGCACTCTAACTCTGCAAAGTTTGGCTTCTTGACGCAATAATCTTGTTCTTTCATATAATGCAAATTATTGTCTTAAGATTGTTGGAATACAATCATGCTTCCTACACTGTGTCCCACACACTGCTTCTTGCATTGTGTGGTGATGATGTAATAGACGAGGTTGTACAATATGAGTGTCGATGATAAAAATATTATAACTATAGATGCTTCGGCGTGCTGCTAATGTCACTTTCTGAGACAATATTTGCCGCCATCATTTTATCCAAAGTGGATATGCAACACTATCTTGCAAATTTGTCTCAGATAGACAATGAAGCTCTTGGTTGGAGATATTTTGCATTTCACCAACGACCTTTGATATTCAGAAGATATCTACCTTAATATGGTAACTTTACAATAGTATAACATATAAGAAAGCAAAGTATTTCTATTTGGTGGATAAAGAAATAGAAAATATAACAAAAATTTTGTTAGACATAAAGTAGAAAATATAAGTAAAGGATGGTTGGGGAGAAGAGAGGAATGACAAAAAAGATTTTGTAGATATAGTATGAATTTTCTGCTCCTCTAAAAATAGAAGTGGGTGGTTTTTAATAGGCATCAAAGTGTCTATTCAAAAAGACACAACCTAATTAAGGCAAAAACCTAAATTTCTCATACATATTGGGTCAATTTGTTTCCTAAGTTTTATTTTAGATCGATTGAATGCTTTTGTGTGTAAAATTGGGTCAATTTGCTCTTGAGATTTCGATTTGATTCGATTGAATATTTGTGTTTGCAAATTTAGATGAATTTGTCACTTAGTTTGCAAAATTGGACCAATTCGGAGTAGATATGTACAATTTCTTATTCGCCCAGGTCACTTAATTCATGACATATTATCCATTAAATCCATATTAATTAGACTTAATTTTGAATACAATTTGGGTCAAGAAGTAAATTGACCTAATTTTGTAAACAAAAATATTCAATTGATCCAAAGGAAAACTGAGAGGCAAATTGACCCAAGTTTACAAACACAAAATATTCAATCGAAATCAAAATTCAAGGGGCAAATTGGCCCAAATTTACAAACACAAATATTCAATCCACCCAAATCAAAACTCGGGGCGAATTGAACCAAAGTATAACACATGAATGATTTTTTAAAAAAAAAACATTTTTTTCTTTTTTCTTTTTTTGACATCTTTTTTTGACATCTTTTTTATTTTTTATTTTTTCTTTTTTCGATTTAAGTTTTAAATTGTGTCTTTCTCCAAAAGAAACACAATTATAACATTAACTCTTTAAAATTAAAACTTCCTTAGAATTATAAAAATTCTCCAACAACAAACCTAAAGCATGAACAGGACCAATGCCTTTAACCATAACTCATTAAACAGGTTCTGTGGCTGAGCACATAACAAGATAACAACTATCCAAATGGACCTTAGTTTTCATACTGCCACATTATTACAGTATTATGGCACTTGAGGCCATATTATGTTCCAAACCATCCATCATCCGCTTCAAGAAGAAGAAAGAGAGGGGAAAAAAAAAAACAAATTTATTTTCCGGAAACAAGGGCATCAATTTTGTGTTCGAGGTGGGCTTCATGGTCCTCAAGTCGGCCTTTAATTGCATCATTCTCCCAGGAGAACAGAGTTGGAACTCCTTTGAGCTTGAATGTTGAGTCTACTCGCCATGGGTGGTTGGGATTCTTAAAGGTTGGTCGATCTCCAGCATAAACGCGCAGAAGTGCCACATCATCAGGCAATGCCTCAAGCTTCTTATATATTATAGGTTCAGCTCTGACGCAATCTGCAAAGAGATATAAACAGAGAATAAAATAAGTGACAAAACTACAATTTCTATGGACCTTTGGACTGGAACATAATGCCCCGTGCTTTGCCCGACATCACTCTCATAACAGCAGCCTCCACACAAAAGGATTATACAGCGCCAGATACCAATACAACAGTATGCAAAGCAGGCATGAGAAGAATTGAATGGTGAATTGAACATGATCGCACACACCACTTTACAGCCCTTGAAAGCCAAATTTCCTAAAAGGGCTGAAAAGGGCAAAAGACCATTCAAAATGAAATTGAAAGAAGCCAGCCTTGTACCAAAACTCAGAAAGCAAGATTCCAGTCCCTCATACTAAACTGCTAATACGAGTTATCGAACGTTTTCAGGCACAATACTTTACTGACAATTGTTTGTCGATTGCCACATAAGCCTTGAGATAATGCTTTTGAAACAAGAGCATCTCAAAATCTTGTTCCAAATGTTGACGAATGGAACTCCCCATGTCCTATACACACGTCTTCTTGGTAGTCTATGTAGTTTGGTTTGGTAACCAAAACAAGCTGTCATTCTTTACTGGTCATTTTCTCTCAATTGTTGTCCTCCCTTTTCAAAGTTACTTTAACAGTTGAACAACAAGCATTCCGGCAAAGATTAATCCCCAAAACTCCGACGCACTATATATATATATATATCATCATATATTATATTTAGAAAAACAAAACAAAAGGAGAGCAGGGCAATCAAACTGGTATCTACTACAGCTTAACAATTCTGAAAGCAAAGCCGTCGCCAATCAAATTCTGTGTGTTCGAAACGAAGATCAGCATATAAACAAACCCCAACACCCACAAGACAACCCCTCCCAAATAAAAACATGCACATTAATTTCGGAACAAATACAAAATAAATAAATAGAACAAATGATGGGTCCATCATAAGACACAACAGATACAAGGAAGGGATGGGATGATACCAGGGCACCAGCTGAGATTAGTGGAAGGGTCCTTGTCGCCCAAGAAGAGGATGAGATTGGCTTTGTTCTTGGGAGCTTCCAATCTGAACTTGTCAAAGACGCTGTCGAAGCTGCTTATGGTTGCATCCACCACCTTGAGAGGCATTTTCCCGCTGTTTCTCCGGTGTGGTTTTGGGACGAGAGATGTATGCCGCCGAGCAGTGGTATTGGTCGATGAAGAACTGTAGATCACCCTATCCCTAATTTATTTGCCCCTGGGGTGTGAAATTTATTACGAGCGGTGGTACAGATAATGGTATGGCAGGTGCTGGAATGCCATGAATACCCTCCCCCTCATCGTCATCGTTCGTAAGATAAATAAAAATCATCCACAAATATGTAAATTCAACCCAATTAATTATCAGCGATGGTACTACTGTAGATCACCTTATCCCCCCTATGGCCCTATTCCTAATTTATCTGCTAGCTTTTCTTTTCTTTTCTTTCTTTTCGGTATCCAACCTCACTAATTAGATCCAATTCGAGTCGTGCACCCGATTAAAGTGGGTGGGTGAACACTATATATACGAAAACTCGAACTCAAAATGTCGCTTAAACTGAACCAAATTAGTTAGCACTTATACCAACCCACGTTGAAATGCCCTTTCCCTGATGGTAAGCTCAAATCATATCACTCCTCTTGCAGCCATCAATTTACCTTGATTAGATTGAGGGTGCATATATTTTATTAATTTAATATACTAATTTATTTAATATTTAAGATCAAAATTATTAAAATTATTTTAAAATATTTTTTATAAATATTTTAAAATATTATTATATTATAATTTTACCATTTGATATATGAACAATCTAGTTGTATAACTATAAACTATTTGCTTAAAAAGTACAAGAGGTTGTACAAAATAGACAAACTCCCGAATTGTAGACTTGTTAGGGTTAATATGTCAACAGAATTGTAGACTTATAAGACTTGATATGTCAACCCATAGGTTAACTCGAATCTGAGATGATATAAATAAGTCGAAATGACACAACACGATTACTAAATGGATCGGGTTTGGGTTGAGAAATCAAAACTTGTTAATACAAACCCGATCTGTGAATAAGAATTACCAGGTGTAGTAAAAATTAGTTTTCCTTTGAGGTTTTAATTATTAAAATGAAACCTAATTCTTATAAACTAAAGAATTAAAATCAAGAAAAAGTTTAAGTGGAAAGAAACAAAACAATAGTTGGAGTTACTCCTTTACTAGCTATGGATGATGGCGATGCTAACGCTGGTCTTCGATATTAGATAATTAACATGAACAATCATAATAATCAGGAATCAAGAGACGATAATTTAATTCCCAATTCAAACATTAACATAATACCCATTACATCTTAGAACTAATTATCTCCCACTAATAGCATGAGGTTAAAGACATACCTGGTAAATCGATTATGATGTCTTCTAAATTCTCTTAATCTCCTCTTGATTTGTCTTGATGCCTTCATGAGGAATAGATTTCTCTCTCTTGCCTCTGTCTTTCTTACTAACGTTTGTCAGATGGTGTAACAGAACGTTAAGCGACTGGAGAGATAGGACCTATTCCGTAATATTTTATTTATACACCCCATCAAGTGTTGATTAGAAAACCCTAATAGTTGACCAATAGGATTTTGCCACGTCATTAAATAAAACCTAATATTATATGGGCCACATAAAAGGAAAATATTCTTACATTCGACTGCAACACCATGTCCAAAACAATGGCTGTGAGGTGAATTTTACACATGGAATGGGATTAAATAGGAGTGACGGATTAAAACGAGAGAAGGTGGGATAATTCTTTACTAGACTTAAGAATAGGGGTTGGGTGAGATCAATCGCCGGTGGTGGCAGAGAAAGGTTGTGGTGGAGGAAGGGATTTTTTTAGAGTGATAGATTAAAATTGAAGAAGTGTTCGGAAGAAAAGGAAAATATTAATTTATATTATTTATTTATAAGTTTGCCACCTCAAAACTAATGGAAAACAGAGCTAGTTTGCTATTTTCTGGTTTCAGAGTCCAATATTTCTAAAATTGTTTTTGAAACCATTCCCTACAAATACCTTCCAATACATGTGGTTTCTTTGTTTTTGAAAATTTTGAAACTAGAAAACAGTGTTTTGAGAACTGTTTCAAACAGGCCCTTCAAATTCAAATCCTCAGCTCAAGATCATTACTTCACGCCTTGGCCTCTTTGAGGTGTTTGTGCTTCCCATTATCTTTACTTCAAAATTTGGGGAAATCTCTCATGTTACCCCATGTATGTTATGTCTTATTTCTTGAATATTCTTTCATTTTAAAGAACTAGTACCCTACACCTCCATAGTTGTATTTCTAATTCTACTATATATTCTTCACAACTTGTTATTTTGATAGTAAAATAATCAAAGTCGAGCAATCTTTTGATGCTAATCAATAAAACATCATCAAAGGAAAACATAAAGGATTTCATTCTGTACTTCCTATGAGTTATATTTAATCATCAAGAAATTATGTAAATAACCTGATATACTTTGGTAAGTTCTTTTTTCTTCTCTGTATTGCCATGATTAAGAGAAATAATCTAAAGGCACGTTGAGTTCAGAATGAACATACAATATGGGAGTTAAAAGGAAAGACAATATAGTCCAACTAGGATTATGTTACATATATACTGTATAGAACAAAGGTACTTGGCAGCTGAACTGAAATAATACTGCAGATATCGTCAATGCTATACGTTTATACAAAACTATCTACAGTGTGTTTCCAAACTATGAGGGCATCATCAGGTGAACTAAACAGGTTTCCAAACAGTGAGTACCTCCTGGAACATTTCCAGCATCAACTCCCTGTCTGCTTGCCTGAAAAAGTTGTTGACTTCTTCCCTAACATCATATATCTTGCCAAAATCAAACAAGTATGTCAAGCAACCTTTCTTGAGCTTGTTCAATTGGTAAAGCCAGGCCTCTTGTAGCCTCTCGAGGACATTGACAGAATTGATGTCTTCCAAGAGGCTCTCCTCACAAGCTTCTTTCAGGTCAGCGATGTCATATTTATTTGCAGCGGCAAGCAGTGGCACCCGGTGTTTCCAGAAATCCTGTTGTCGAATTGTTCCATACAAGAAACTCAAGAGAGCCATGCAAGATTCCATGGACATGTCTTCTATACAGATGATAGAGGACTCCTTCTCCCTGAGGTTGTGATGGAACATGCTCTGAAAAACGGGAGAACTTGCGGAAAGGATTGCCTTGTGAGCTCTCAGAGTGCCATCAGCAGTGTTAATGGTAACATCGGCATGGATGCCCTCGTCCAGCATCCGAGAAAGACATCGAAGTGTGGTTTGTGTTGAGACAGACTGCATGCTTCCATCACCTGCCCATATAGAGTAGGCTTCTCCACTCTGGCCATGTGAGAGATGGAACCAATAATGAAGTCTCAATTTTTTGTCTTTCTCAACAAAAAGAAAGAAGAAGAAGAAGAAGAAATGGGAAGGATGGTGTTGGTGATAACTCCCTGCTGTACATGTATATTCATTATTGTGGCTAGCTAATACATATCTTCCCAGATTTTCTGACTGTTTTATATAGCGTTTGCTGTTCTGGGTTTGAGCTGAATAAAAGAAGCAAGGCAAGTAGAGCAGACATATGACAAAATACAAGAGGAGGAGGAGGAGGAGGAGGAGCTGACATACATTAAGAGGGCAGATCTTGAGGTCCAGAAACTCCACATCTATAATGAAGCGACCGTGGAATGTGGAATCGACCGGCCACACAAAGTCCTCACTGGTCCTAAGCAATCTCTCGTGAACTGCAGAGGATCAATTAATAATTAAAATAAATTAGCAATTAACAACTACTCCATAATTAAGCAGTAGAAACAAAAACGTACTTGGAGAAATGTAAGGCCTGCGGTTGGCGCCAGCATTAGAGACTCGCAGAACAAAGCGGGCAATCGGGGGCTGCTCTTTTGAGGCACGAGACGGCTCCGGAAATAATCGCACGTACAAGTACCGATTCTTTTCTATGGACAAGTGCCTAATTAAGGAAACAAAAAAAAAAAAACCCCCCCAAAAGACATAAACACAGTCGGTAAACAAAACTTGAATATGATTGATGGATTGATTGATAGGGAAGAGGAAGAGGAAGAGGAAGAGGAAGGAATATAATAAGAATAATAATAATAATAAATAATATAAGATACTGTACCAGTTCCAGATTCCGAGCTTGAAAGGATCGGATTTCTTGTAAGAGCAAGGGCCAAAGTTGTCGATCCTCCACTGGGCTAGCCTTGAAATAGTCTCCACCTTCGAATCGCTCATTTCTCTGTCCCTGGAGCTACAACTGGACGCCAGCATCCTTCTCTCTTCCTTTCTTTGCTTCTCTACTCTCTCCCTTTTCTCTTTGGTTGGCAGTTTAGTTGAGTTGAGGGAAGAAGTGTTAGTTAGGGAAGGAGAAGAAGACACAGCTAGACAAAATAAAATTTATTTTTTTTAAAAAAAAAACTGACAGAGAAAAAACAGAGGATGAAGACGGAGTAGTCACTACTCACTCACTAGTCAGGCGCACGCAACAATAATTAACAACACAACAAGCCCAACAACAACAACAGACAGACTTGAGTTTATTTAACCGCACGCACCCACTCACGGCAAACACCACATAAAAAGCCCATCTTTACTACTTTTGCTTTACATTCCAAACCTTTTTCTTTCCTTTTTTTTCTGTTTTTTTTTTTTTGCTTGTGTGTCTCTTTTTTTCCCCTCTCCTCTACACATGTACAGCAAGGAGAGAAACATTTGTTGTGGGAAAAATACTCCACTTTCTCTAAAGATTTGCAAAAACGATGTACCAAAAGAAAAAGAATTTGGAAAATGGAGATGGAAAACCAAACTTGTTCAAAGTATATGTTTTCTCAATTAAAAAAAGGTATACTTTTTTCCGAATTTTCGAAATAATTATTAGAATGTGGAAAACAATTAAAAAATAAATTAAAAAGGAGGATCTCTTAGAGCCATTTATTGATCTCGTGTCATGCCAATTAAAACTAGGTGAAAGGATGAATTGATGGGGATTATACGGTTGCTTTTTGGAATGGACTCCTGATGTTCAAATTTTTTTTTGGAATGGACTGATACCGATAAGCCCAAACCAAATTACCCAACCAATTCTTTAGTCAAGCCCAAATTGCACTTCCAATCCAAATAAGAAAAAAGGCCAAGCCCATGTTGCAAAAACCACAATGTACGACTCATATATAATTCAAATTTTTTTCACAAATTCAAAAATTCAAATCACAATTTCACTTTAGAGGAATGCTAGCAGCACACCCTCTAACACACCCTTTCCTACACACCCACCCATACATGTTCATCCATCTAGCACATACTTTCCAAGATTTTACCTCTTACCTAATAGACTATGTAACATTAACACTTAGAACAACTTATAATTTTTTTAAAGATAATAAATAAAATAAATAAATGAATTATTTTTTTGACAAATAAATGAATTAAAATCTAGAGTACTAGATATGGTGGCATAACATCACTTAGTTATTTTTGTAAAACAAAAGATATAAGTAGATTCATGATTTATTTTTTTTCTTCAGATATACTTAGAGGAAAGACTTAACAGATAATTAAATTTAATTTATTTGGACTGAAACTCTTTTACGAAGCTCCAACTTAAAAAGAATTTTTTTTATTCTCTTTTTCTTTGTTCTCTATTATAGAATTTAATTGGGAGATAAAAGAAAAAATCTAAAAAAGTAAAAATATTTTGCTAACCTGAATAAGAGGTCAACGTTGGAGAGTGTATGCTAGGTGGATGAATAATTATGGGTGTGTTGAAAAGAGTGTGTTAGAGAATGTGATGCTAGCATTCTTCTTCACTTTATATTAGAAGAGTATTCCAGCTGACTACCGAACTAATCTCTTCCTGTGGCTCGATGCGTCACCCTTGTGAGGTGGGACCACTATCAATAGCACAATTTCCATACACCCGCTTCCACCATAAATCACAATTTCACTTGTCTCCCTCCTGCAGCGGTAGTTTCCATTTTCTTCGCCCTCATCCCCAAATGCCTAGTGCCTCTACCACGCATGCCATTACTATCACAACTTGAATGTGTTAGTGCTTACAATGGTTCAAAACCCCAAATCTCCAAATCCAAACCCCCTAAATTCTCGAAATCCAATCACAAACTCCCTAAAACTAACAATCGTCTAGTATCTTCTCAAGTTTAAATGCCTAGTCTTTATTACATTTGGAACGTTGTTAGAAAATTGGTTGCGTCGTTATCTATTTGAGTTTTTTTAGTAAGTGGTGACTTTCGGTGTAATGTGTTGTTGTAATCAAATGTATTGTCTTATGTTTTGGTCCTTCGTAAATGTTGACATTGGTCAATCATCAAACCGATCGAATCACTATCGGTATTGTTCGGTATTGTGTCGATTGGTATAGTACTATTCGACATAGGTCGGTATGAGGGGGTCGTTGGAAATTTCCTATCGATTAAACGGCACAGTTCATACCGAACCATTAGTTTGCTCACCCTAGCACGTACCATATTAAATTAAATAGTTTCAACGTAGTTATGGCCAAAGTGAAACTATCTAAAAATTAAATAACCAAACTGAAACTACACTAAAATTAATGTTTGCAAAAAATGAAAACGATTTTGGGTGAGAAGGTTGGAAGGATATTCGGCCGGGTTCTCACAGGTTTGACAACCAACCCACACAGTCGGTTAATTTGAGGATGAGGGTAATATCTTGGGGGAATAGAGCAGAGGGACTAAGGGTGCGTTTGGTTTGGGGGTTGGGCTGGGTAGGGTTTGGAACCCAAACCCCAACCCCAAGGGTTGGGGTTGGGTTTGGGTTTTAAACCCAGGCCATGCTGTTTGGTTTGGGGGTTGGATTTCAACATGGGTTTGGGCTGGGTTTCAAAATAGGTGTTTGGTTGGAGGGTTGGGTTTAAGGTTGGGTTTGATAATTTGACCAGATTGCCCCTAATACAGTAGAATGAAATTCTAAGTATAAAAACACGTTTTCCTCGAAACATAACATGCAAAATTATATTTGATTCATAAAATCACGTTTTTTTTTGTTCCGAGTGATAACGTGCAAATATATTTAATTCAGAATTTTTTATATTAATTTTTGAAAGTTAATGAAACCCATTGTTTTATATTACTCCCGATAACATTTATGGTTTCTCTCACACATTGTCAATCCACCAAGGGTCAAAACATCCAGTACATAGATATTGTCCCGAAAAAATACAAACGACACGTTCGATATTGTCATCACCACATTGTCATCAAACAGTGCTACCTTTAACATTTAACATCCACGGTAACATATAAATTACACATTGTTGACCCATTTCGTAAGGATCATGGCCATGAAGAAACCAATCAAAATACCAATAACAACATAGCGCGTTGGAGCAACAACTGCCTGGTTGGCGGGCGGGAAGGTTTTTGCACGATCACTTTGCTCGGCGATGGGCTCCATAAGGCAAGTAGTAGCACAATTACTTTGCTCGGCATTGGCATTTTCAAAGTGTTCGCGAGCCCACCTCTCCTGACTCATGACATAAGCAACCTTTGCTTCGTCGTACGTTTTGTAGCCTTTGAATGAGGCATTCGGGTATCCATCTACGGCCAATTTAACCGATGGCCAATCGTCATATATGCCATTACGACGCCCGTTGAAAACCACATAAAAATTGTACTTTCCCATGGCACAACACCTACAAAGAAAACACAAAATATCCAACCATCAAGCAATATACCCACAAAAGTAATCCACAATGCCATACACAACCATGAAGTAAGCAAAAGTCGTTCATAATTCATAACCATGAAGCAAGCAAAAGTCATCCACAATTCCATCCACAACCATCAAACATAACTAACAAGTACTAAGTTTTGACAGTAACAGAAATGCATGATGAAAGAGTACGAAGATGCAGATTTTCCTAAACAACCACTAAACCATAGTTCCATCCACAACCATCTCCATCCTACTACACTACATCCTCGCCAACTTAGCAGCCAAACGCAGTTTTTTACTCTCGCTTACTGCCCAGAACACATCGATATACTCAGGATACTTAGGGAGGTTGAATATGGCATCGACCACATCATCGTCCGGCACACCAATGCGTACCATCTCAGCTTCAATCCTTGCATATTCGGCCTGGTTTTCCGGGTCAGTGATCCTCTTCCTTTTGGAGAGCACCTCAAACAATTTTTCATTCTGCACTCTGTCAAACTCCATCCGCGCCTCCATGGACCCAGCACATTTTGCAAATGAATCAGCATCCGTCACCTTCTTCTTCCCTTTCAGAACAGCATCCCCTGCAGTATCTTTAGGGGAAGCATCTCCTACATCTGCAGTGGTTCCGGCATTGGAACCCATGGTCGATGCACCAGTTGCACGACTAGTGCTTTGAACACTAGCAGTAGCCTTGGCTTTTGCAGCCTTGGCTTTTTCAGCCTCCCTCCTATGAAGATCACCAATATCAGCACCCGCATCACCAGTGGCATGATCTTTTCCATAGATCTCCACCAACTTGTAATATTCAGGAAAAGGCTCACCAATCTTGTACTTGTGACATGGGTGTTGCTACAATTTAAACCAAATTCAATGTCACACATAATGCCAAGTTGAAATGCTAATGTGATACGGATCTTGAAATCCCAAAAGAATGCTAACCTTGTTCCACTTTTCTGCCACATCCGAGCTATCAACCTCAACACACATTTTTCGGTCATTCCACCCGAATCCGCTTCTGTCAAGCATCTCATGGCATGCCATGTACTTATCTCTCAAAATTCTGAGCTTACTCCTTATGTTCTCCTTGGTGTAATCACGTTCAGGCCGCCTTTCCTTCAACTTTTTCATTATCATAGTGTTGGATCCAGCTCTAAATTGCCCCGCATCAGCCATGTGACCATCCACAACCATCTCTTGCATGACAATTATCAAGGCATCTACGTCCTCTTGAGTCCAAATTGCACGAGGCTTCGATGGTTTGCTTCCGGCCTTGGATCCAGCCTTGTCTCTAGACTCGGCTGCAGACTCCCCTACAAGCATTTCTTCACATGCCATCTCTTCCATTTCACTCATCCTACTTCCCCCTAATATGGAATTTCAGTAGTGAACCACACAAATGTTTAACAAGTCTAATAAAGGTGCTACTGAAATACAATGTCAATAACCAATACAAATATAATGTCAATAACCAACACAAATATAATGTCAACATACAAATGCAGTACAGTATGAAGAACCAATAAAAACACAATGTCAACGTTCGAATGCAATACAATGTTATGCATGGAATGGAATACATTTTAGAATTTATTAAGGCAAGTAGTTTTGAAAAAGAAAACACTCTTCAAATAAAAATCTGAAATAGGTGACTTGTAGACAAGTTCAAGGAATCTGAACATGGGAAGCCCTCCATTCATTGAACATCTCCATTGCTAAGCCATCCCTCCAATTAGACCATTCATCAGTACTTTGCACACACTCAATGACTTCGGGTTCTTCACTATCATCCTCATTACCAGACGTCAATTCAGCTGCACCTTCTTCAATTTCTGCAGGGTCTACTGCCATTGTTTTCCTAATAAAGTTATGCAGCATTGCACAAACTGCAATGATCTTCACTTGGGTCTCAACACCATAAAAGGATGGGCTCCTCAAAATTGCCCACCGTTTCTTAAAAATGCCAAATGCTCGCTCAACAACATTTCTGGCACTAGCATGTTTAAGGTTGAAATATTCTTCATGATTGGCCGGTGCCCTATGACCAGTTGTTGCCCACTCTTTTAGATGGTAGCGGACACCTCTATATGGGGCAAGAAATCCAGGCCCATTTGTGTACCCAGCATCAACTAGATAATAATTCTCTGGAAAAAATTATGCATGCACGTAGGCAGTCAAAATTTACTGATTTCATTTTCAGTTATATACATTATATATACAACTAAAATTGAACATACCCACAGGAACCTTCAACCCGTCTGTCTTTGTCACCGCAACACGCAACACCCTAGAATCTGATGCAGATCCCTCCCAACCTGGGAGTATGTATGTGAAATTCATTTCACGGTTACATACTCCTAACACATTCATTGCAATATGCCCCTTCCTACTGCGGTATCTACGTTTGTCAGCTGCTGAGACAGTGACATCAATATAACAACCATCCAATGCCCCTAGACATCCCTATTGCAAAATTTTACAAAATTTTAGTTGCGTGTAAAATTCTAACAAAATTAAATGTAAGACAGATTCCTAACCAGTACCTTGAAATGATGATCACTGATTCTCCGCTGAATATAAAAACCACACAGAGAGAGTTTGGCTCTAATTGTTCTCCACATCAAAAAGTCATGCAATTTGCTGCAAAAATGATATATTCAACACAAATGATTAATCAAAATGAGCAAGAAGCTTTGAAAATCCAAAGGATACAATCAAAATGAACAAGAGAAGATAGCTTAATGTTCATTTAGGTGAAATCTGAACATGAACAACCACTTTGGACTCTATTGCCTTACACAAATGACTAGCATTCTCAAGAACATCAACCACCCCTAGATAACGATCAAACCCAGGAACAATACCATTCTAGCACACACTCCTAAATAAGCAAGTAACAGCCACTAGCTCATGCTTATTTTAACCCTTCCACCAACAATCTTTCCATTAGTATCAATGAAATCTTGAAAGTTTGCAATCAATAGAAACAAGAAACCACAACTTATAATAAGATTAGTATCTATTGCCTATTTGCATTTGCATTGCACTGTCTTCTAGTAGGCCAAAGAATTGACCCCATGAGCACACGCTGTGTGTGATGAATCAAAACAACGTATATGATATTGATTGCACTACTGGAAACGTGGGAAATAAACTTGATATCTTCAAATTCTTGTGATAAAAAAGCAGAAAATGAGGGGATAAAAAGCAGGGCAGGACGCATTCATTCACGTTACAGTAACTCACATGCCATCCACATCTTCATCACATCACCACCAAAATCTTTTTGAATTGAGCAAGTCTATTACTTACTGCATTTGTTTCACATGGAAAAGAAGAAACACAAAGAAGAAAGCACTGAAGACTCTAGTACATTCATCTCAACCAGAATTATTAGACAATCTTTCAAAATTTATGTTTTTTTCCAGCAATCATAATTACATTAAACATTGTTTTGTGCTTTCTCTCTTTTGCTGGTGTGGTGGAGGATGAAAAGTGACAGAACATAAACTAATACCACAAATGCTTCTTCCCATTCAATCAATCAACATGGAGAATCAAGCAAGCAAGGGGCAAAATCACGACTACAGGGACGCAAAACCCCTCCAAGTGACCAATAACATCCCATCTTTAGGCTATCAAAGCTTTTAACTACTCAGAACCAGATGCTTTACCAACCTGAATCATAGTCAACACCATCATACAACTTTCTTTAGGTTCCAAAGAGGATACAATAATCCAATGTAACAAACAAAACAGTACAATACAACAGACTTTCACAAATACCCCATGACCCATATCTTCTACCTAATCTTGTGGTTGATAACACCAAGTGTTCAAAGATTCAACGGCGTATTACTATTTTTTTTTTGTATTCATTTCTTAAAAGCTTCTATAAAAAACAAACAGATCGCGTACTTCAATCCTACAACCAACCTATTTCAACGCATGTCCAGGCGGGAAGGACAGAGAATAATAACACAAAAATAAAACAAGTAGCCTGCGACACCATAAAGAATCATGGAATCATAAGTTCCAGTTAAATCAAGGATACACAAAAGCTTAAATCAGAGAGTAACAGAGGAATAATGAACGAGTTTCCAGTACCACATACCCAGATGGAATCGAAGAGCAACAAGAACTTCAACCTTCAATCAACCTACATCAACCAAAAAGAAGACGAATTAGAGAGAATTAGAGAGGAAACTAACGGCTATTAACATTTTTGGGATGTATTTAATCGACCCATTGTGTTTTCCCCAAAATCGAATTTAGGGTTTATGACAGTAATTTTGGGGATTTCGGAATTAATTGAAATGGAGGAAGAACGAGGGGAGAGGTTGCAGAGGAGGAAGAAATAAGACGAAGGGAAGCGGATTTTGCAAAAATCCATGGTCGTTGCGGGCTGGAAATCGATCGGAGAAGAGATAGATAGGGGAGAAGCATGGAGGAAGACGAACCTGGAGAAGAGAGGAGAGAAAGACTATCGAGCTCGGCTGCGTGAAATGAACGGTCAACAACGGTTTTATTTGGGGGGATAGTTTGGGAATTATAAAATTTAGACAGGGTCACGCTCGTCCCAAATTTACAAACCCCAACCCACCAAAACCCAACCTCAGCTCCTAGGGCGGGTGGAAAAACGCTTGTTTGAGGCTCCGAAACCCGCATGGTGGGTTTCCAAACCCAAACCCCAATTCGAACCCGCCCTCCCTTTTTGTCAACCAAACAGCGGGTTGGGTTTCAAACCCAAACCCGCCCGCCCAAACCCCCAAACCAAACGGACCCTAAGAGGTTTTTTGGTGGTACAGTGGGCCGCCTTGTGGAGTTTGGGTAAACAGGATTAGTGGAATTGGAATGGGCTGGGTTTTGGATCACAATACTTTTAGCTTTCCCACCCTCTTTGGACTTCTTTTTCCCTTTCGGGCCACTGGGGCCAACCCTATTCTTAACGGCAGCTCCACTGAAGACTGGAAAGTTAGTAGGCATAAAATCCCCCATTGATGGCGTGGTAGAAGGCTGTGATGACTGCCTAATGTTATACTCTGAGTTGACTTGATTCTCTTGCATCCCCACAAAATCCTCCTCACTTAAAATATCAAAGTGAGAGCCCTGATTTAGGGGCAACTTATTAGTCTTAGTTGAACTAGAATATAGCCTAGAAAATTGCCCCAAAAATTTGGAATCTTTCCTACTCCATCTCTGATTTCTGTGGGGAGCATTCATCCATTCCTCATCTTTAGTCCCAGTTTTCTTTTGTAGTCCTGCTACATTTGGCCAATTTTTGATTGCATTCTGTGACTGATGCAGATGGGATAAAAGCTGGCGGTTTGGATAATAAGCAAGCTTCAATAGGGTTCCCAACAGTGTTGCAACCATGCATATAGATGGTAACCCTTCATAAGAAACCTGATACACCTGCCCATCGAATATAATTTTCCCATTCAATGGCTGCGTGAGGTCGATATCAACCGCTTCCTTGGCAAACTTGCCTGGTTCAGCATCTAGTGTTTTGACATCAATTCTAACCGTCTTGCCAACCAGACTCTTAAGAGCCATGATTATACAAGGGTGATATCTAGAAGGGGAAAGATCAAGAAACCGTACCTATACTACCGCCCGTTGAATTATGCCTACCGAAGCCCAAAACTCAGGGTATCATGGTTGAACTGAGAGTGCACTATCAAGGATTTCCCATGGAGTTTCCGCGAGTGCATGCATACAATCATCCTCTTGTTCATACCAAACAAGGTAGAAGTTATTTTTCATGTCAATAACGCACATAGATCCCCGCGGGTGCCATAAGGCCTGGATTTTGGCACAGAAAGCCATGTAACAACGATTCGATCAGGTTACTTAACAATCGTGTTACACCATGATTTGTTTAGACGTGATTTTGATGTCTCTTACAATTCAATGCTCATTCCAAGTTTAGTGTTTAACTATGTCCCCATCTTCGTATTCAACCTCTTCATAAACAAACCATGTAGCAGGTTGCACCAGAACATCCTTAAAACTTCAAGGAGTTTGATGCACGATATGAGTCTGACCCTGCTCAGAGTTTCCCGTGTTGATAGCCTCTTCAATCTCCTTGTCTGCTTGGGAGAATTCCTCATCCCCATTAGCCCTCCTCTTCTTAGATGAACATTGAGCTTCAGTAGGTGAGGATGGAGGGAAGCTTTGCCCCTTATCTAGCGGTACACCGTCTACCTGTTTCACTTCGACATCTAGCGCCTTTTTGTTCTTGTTCATATAGATAATTTTTTAAAACTAGAATAAGATAGGTAAATTTGATATTTTTTTCATAAAAAAAATTAGGATAGGAAACGTAACAAAAAGGGGAAGTGCGAGGCACGCTTAATTACATAAGGTAATTTTGTTAGTCATTAGTATTTATTTTAAAATAATAAAATTTTTTAATTCAAGAAATTTTGGAACCTCAAGATTTGTTAGACTTGCTGCTTCTTAAGTATTTTTGTCCTTAGACTTATTGCTTCTTAGATAGTGTTGTCATTAGATTTATTGCTTCTTAAACAGTATTGGATGGACAACCTATTAGCATTGGGATAACCCTACCAAAAGTCTTAAAGGTTAAAACATATAGTGAAAATTCGTTTGAGTCCTACAATAAGAAAACAACTTATTCGAGTCCTATATATTAATTAAGTAGACCAAATGAATCCTCCCTAATTGTTTGTTATCTTTACATATTTTTAGTCTTCATAACTCTATATTTTATTATTTTAGTCCCTACAATTCTCCCTAAAATATTCATTGCGATCCCCTGCAAAATAATTAAAAAAATAAGAAATGAGAGACTCGAACCATGGTTGCAAAAATAAAAGTAATACAATATCGCATTACATCACTTGTTCATTTAAGGTACGACACCATTATATATACTAATTAATCAACTTTACACTATAAACCTTAAATTTTATACCTTAAATTCTAAATATTTAATTTTTATAACCCTAAATCTTAAAACTCTTAAATTGTCTACCTTAATTTGTAAAATGCTAAACCATAAATTTTATAACCTTAAATGTAAAACAAAAAAGGATTTAAGATTTTATGAAACGCCCCGACCCGTATTTACCGTACATAGTAAACACGTGCCGGAACTGTAACGACTCAACCCCAACAAGCCCAGCATACAGTGTAAACAATAGAAAACTGGCTCGACAGCCCAAAATATAAACCTATTAAATCTGGCCCTTCGGCCCAACAACAAAACATCACAACCTGCCCAAGGCCCAATAATAACAATAAACAGCACAACGGAAGTGTAACAGCCCGGGTAAAATTTTGGATTTTTACCGGACTGTAAAAGTCTATTTACAGTGATTTACTGTTGAATTAATCTTGGGTAATCAATTCAAGGTAAATTGGGAGTTGTTTTTCGAAACCGAGGGTTTTCCCATGCTCGTGATTTTCCCGTGAATTTTTCGGAACTAAGTTGGTATCTTTCGGGTTTCGAAATTTCTCGGAAAAATCACATCGGAAAATAACTAAGGAGGTATCTGTTATTTTCTGGTCCGGATCGGATTCGCCCGTAATATGGACGAACTGTATTATTGATTATCACAAGCTTAATAGTAAGTTTTCAGTTTATTTAAAGAAGCAGAACCGGAGGAAGAGCAGAGGAAGAGAAGGAAAAAAAGAAAGGAGAGAAAAAAAAAGAAAAGAGAGAAAAAGAGAGAAAAAGAAAAAAGAGAGAAAAGAAGAAAAGAGGGAAAAAAAGAAAAGAAAATAGAAAAAAATAATAAAAACAAAAACAGAGAAAAATAGAAAAAAAAAAGAAATCAGAGAGGGAGGATAAACAAAAAAAAAAGAAAAAAAAAGAGAGGAAAAATCGGAAAATACAGAAAAAGAATAAGAAAATAGAGAAAAAAAAAGAAGAAAAAGAAAGAAATTACAGAAAATGAAAAAAAAGAAATCCGGTAGCACTCTTCACCGCCACCCCTCTGTTACTGTACATGGGGAAGAGTTCCGGCCGTCTTCTCGCCACAACGCCACCACCGCCGTACTCGCAGGGCCCGTGCGACCTCACCCCTGTCGGCTCCGACCTCTTCCGCCGCCTTAAGACGCCTGACGCGCCCTTGACCCGCCGGTTTCCCCGCGGATCTGGCTTTCCTCCGTTCCTGCGTCGCTGCCGTCAGCCTTCTGCTGCCTTTCCACCGCCGGTCGAGTCGCCTCGAGGTCGCCTTCCTCGTGGCCGCCTTCCCCGCGCTCTCGCGCCTTCCGCCGCCGTCACTGCTGCACGACCCGGAGGTAAGACCCGACTCTTGACAAAGATCCGTTTCGTGAGAACGGGTCGCGGGTTGTGGGTTGATGGGCCTGGGTATAGTAACGGGCTGGGTTGTGGACTTGTGTCGATTTGGGTTGGGCGTGGGTCAGCTGGGCTTGCACAGTGCGAGCCTGGGCCTGGTTTTATTCAGCCAACCCGATTAATTAAAAAAAACAATTTACTTATATATATTTATTTATACATAATTTGATATATAATTTTGGAAAAAAATTATATAGTTATTTTGAGAAAATTATGGACAATATAATTCTGGAATTTTCAGGAAAATATAAATATATTTACTTTGATAAATAATTAAGTTATGTTTTGGAAAAACTAATATTACTTGGAAAATATATATATACCTTGGAAATAATTTCTGAAAATTAAATATATGTATTATTTTCTCTGGAAATTATGGTTTTGGAAATTAAGTATATATGTACTTTGTAAATTAAAGGTAATTATATTTTGTGTTGGAAATATTATTATATATTTAGAAAAAAGATAAATACTATATATTTTCTAGAAATTATAAATATGTTATTATTTTTCTGGAAAAATTATGGAGATTAATATTTTGGAAAATTATAGTTATTTTATGAAAATATTTTGAAAAAGAATTTTAATTAAAGTATGGTACCGAAATTATATTCGGATATACGTATGGTTAAATATTTTCGATAAATGGAAATAATAAAGGATAAGTAACCGGGATGGGTAATTTCGTAGTATTGGCATCATAGTATACCGATTATGTGCATTTATGTGAGTGTATATTGATTTGTGGTATAGGTTGGATATCGGGCAGTTTCCCGAGGAGCCGGCGTCGGACCGGTCATTGTCTCCGAAGTTGAGTAATCGGCCAAGGTGAGGATGGATTTCCTTCAATATGTGCCTATATTACTCGGTTATCATGTTTTGATGATTGTGCATTGTCGAATGTGCTTTTGCTGTGTTTTGGTTCGAGATGTTAATCCCGGAGTCTTGTTGGGTTTTTTTGGGATGTTTATCCCGTGTTGATTTTCTGTGTTTTTTTTTCGGATTAAGAGTAATGGTATAGTTAATGAATTGTGACAAGGATGTCGATCCTTGGTATTTTGGATGGGATGTCTATCCCGGTATTTTGGTTGGGGATATTGATCCCTACGATTTGATTTTAATGACGGTAATATAATTGTCACGTGGTAAGTAGAGGTACGACCGGATGGTTAGAGAATATTTTGTGGTGGCCATGATCTGGGTTCGTGTGAAAAGCATGTCTATGCTTGGGATGTCTATCCCGGTTTGTTATTTTTGGGATGTCTATCCCTGGGTTCTTTTTGATCTGGCACCAGGAACAGGTTGATAACCTGGTACGACCCTAGCTTAGCCGTGACGGGGGGAAAAGATAAAATTGGATAATTGGTTTTATTTGAGTCTTTGGGTCGATTTTTGCTTGTTTTTGACCTCGAGTACTTTTAGTTGCATATTGATCGTCTTTCCATTGTCGTGAGCACTTTGGACTCACCCCTCACCTGCGGGCTTTCATCCCGTAGGATGAGTTACCTTTGGTACAGGTTGATGCATTCCAGACAGGCTGCGACGTTTCCCTTGGACGGGCTTGGATCCATAGGTTGCATTGGTTATGCATACAGTGTTTGTGAGTCTTAAAGTCTTCCGCTGTGCATGTTTTTATTATTATTGGGCCATTGGGCCGTGTTGAGTTATTTTTATTGTTATTATTATAGGCTGTTGAGCCCGAGTTATTATTATTTACACTGTATGCTGGGCCTTGATTGGCCAGGTCGTCACAGTTCCGGCTCGTGTTTACTGTGTACGATAAATTCGGGTCGGGGCATTTTAGGAAGACTTAATAGCTCACAAAGACACTGTATGCGACACTGATGCAAACTATGGATCCAAGTCCTGTCCAAGGAATAACGCCGCAGCCTGTCTGGAATGCACCAAACCTGTACCACAAATAACCCATCCTACGGGATGAAAGCCCGCAGGTGAGGGGTGAGTCCGAAGTGCTCACCGACGAAGGATAGACAATCAATATGCAACTATAATACTTCAAAGAAGGAATACAGACAATAGTCACAACCATACCCAAGACAAAACCGTACAAGACAGACCAAACTCAAAGACTCGTCCCAAGCATACCAAAGACTTTACTATTATTCAAATTTTATCTGTCTGGCCCCCGTCACGGATAAGCCATGGTCGTACCAGGCTATCAACCTGTTTATGGTGCCAGATCAAAAAGAACTCGGGATCAACATCCCAATATCACATCTCAGGGATCAACATCCCAAATAACAATCTCAGGGATCAACATCCCAATCACAATCTCAGGGATCAACATCCCAATAATATTCTCAGGGATCAACATCCCAATCAAACCGGCATCAACATGCCCATCACAAGTAACCCAGATCATGGCCACCACAAAACAGCCTCAAACCATTTGGTTGTACCTCTACTTACCACGTGACAATTAAATCATCATTTCAAATCAATTACCAATTCCATTTTTTTTCCCAACTATTCATTTCATAATTTATTCCAATTATCCAATCACAACACAGTCTACCGACAACAATCACAATATCCATAACAGTCAAACAATTATCCAACTTCCTGTTAACTCAAGTTATTCCACAGACTAATCCGTCAACAGTTTCATAGCATCAATTATTCATAATCCAACGTCAATCACAATACAGTATCCAATAAACCAATAACAGTCAACAGAGCAATTCAATTAAGCAGAACAATAACAACGAAACGCACACAGAACCGACATCAACAAATCCGTAACATCAATTATCCAACAATAATATATATCATCACAATTTCCAATATTCATTTTCTCAAGTTATTCATCTTTCATTATCACAGGTTTAACCACAGACTAAACCATCAACAATTTCATATCACCAATTATTCACAATTGACAGTTCAACATCGATTACAACACAATATTCACAGAACTAATAACACACTCCAACAACAGCAACAACAATAACCATAGCAGTCAAATAACCGACAATAACCATCTCTACAGTCCAATCAAACAACAAAACACACAAAGTATTACAGGCACATATCAAGGGTTATCCATCCTCACCTTAGCCGATTACTCAACTCTGAAGACAATGACCGGTACCAAGGCCGGCTCCTCGGGATACTGCCCGATATCAAAACCTATACAACAAAACAATATACTCACATAAATACACATAATCGGTATACTATGATGCCAATACTGCGAATAAACCCATCCCGGTTCATATCCTTTATTATCATCTTTTACCGAAAATATTATACCGTACGTATATCCGAATATAATTTCGGTATCATACTTTAATTAAAACTCTCCTTTAAATATTTTTATGAAGGTATTTATCATTATCCAAAAATATATTTATCATAATTTTTCTAGGAAGAAATATATATAGGTATATATATACATTTCTAAAATTATTTACTCCAAGTAATTATACTTTTCCAAAAATATTACTATAATATAATTCCCTGAAAAATATAACGTACGCTTATATTCCCAAAATATTTTATGGTATCGTATTCTTTCCTAAAATGTAGTTATTATATAGTAATTTTGCAAAGGGTATAGTTCATATTTTAATTACCTTAGCTTCTTGAAAATAATATAACATGATAGTTACTTTATTTATTTTCACAAAATATAACCATATACTATATATTTATTTTTCCCAGAAAATATAATTTATATATATATATTCAGATTATATTCATTATTTATTAATATTATTATTACTTTTTTTAAAAAAAATTTCGGACTGGGCCAGTGCTTAACCTTTTATTAGCCCAGGTGTACCCATACCCAAAACCAGGCCCGTTAGCCCCAGCCAGCCCAGGTGCACATGGCCCAGGCCAAGGCATGAGCCTAAGCACAGGCCCATGCCAAGACAAGGCCCATCGTCACACCCAGCCTGGCAGGCATTCGGGTCAGCCCGACCAAGGTCTCGACCCGATAGCAGAAGCGGGTCACTCACCCACAAGATCCGGATCTCCACAGGTTGGTGGCGGTTGGGCGGCGCGACGAGTGAGACGGCAAGGCTGCAGTTGTGGTGGTTCGTGGCCGTCTGCAGGTTTGTCTCGGTGTCGTTGTTAGGTGAGAGCTCGGCGAGGAGGAAACGCACCGGTGGCGGCGGCGACTTGCAGCAACGGCGAGCGAGGGCAGCACGGCGAGACAAGGAAGCAACGACGGCTTCGTAGGGGAAGGCCCGATCCAACAACATCTGCAGCGAGGCGACACGATCAGGGCGAAGTCGCCGGCTTACATCGGGTCGCGGGTCGTTGTCGGATGCGACAAGACAGACCCAGTCTCGCAGCAGCTTGGCTCGGCGGTGGCGATCTGCTTGCCTCGTCTTGTCAGCGGCACTGCAGCAGCGAGGAAGGTGGCGGTCGAGCTCTCCGGTGGTGGTGCTTGTTAGAACAATAGCCCTTCGCTAGAGGGGGGGGTGAATAGAGATAATCGAATAAAAACGAAATAAGTAGGAATTAAATGCAGAATTGAAAGAATGAAGGACACAAGCAATTTATCCTGGTTCACACACACTCTACTAGTGTGGCTAATCCATTCCTTCAAGTCTCACTTGAAGATTTCACTATCTACATTAAGCTTACGGGTGCTTAACAAACCGTTACAACCTAGGAATTCTAGTCACAAGAATCCTAAACCCTGAAAGTTCAAGTCACATGAACTTCAGCTCTCTTGCTTGAAGATACCTCACTTCAAGACTTCTCACACAAGAAGATATACCCCTCTTCTTATGATTCTAACCAAGGGAACTAACCTCCCTCAAGGTGTATAACAACACAATAATCACTCAAACAAGAGGTCTCTCTCAAAGAGCAGATGTGAGTGTACAAATGAAGCTCTAAACGGCAACTCTCAAATCCTCAATAGGATATTGGCTCAATTAAGATTTGATGAATGTATGAATTGAATGCATGTAAGTAGAGAGTTGATTAGCTTTGAAACATAGCCAAAAATGCTCAATTTGTAGATCTGAAAAGTTGTAGAGCCGTTTGAAATCCACCCAAAAACAGCCTTAAACAAAACATATTGGGTGCTGAAAAGTTGTCTGCTACAACGGCAGAACATCGATGTTTTGGCACTAAACATCGATGTTTTAGCCAACAATTTTAAATTATTGTTCCAACGGCTAGTAGAACATCGATGTTTATATGAGCAACATCGATGTTTTCATGCACAACATCGATGTTCTCAAATACAACATCGATGTTTTTTAGCTTCGCAAAAATATGATGAAAAGGGTTTATGCAAGAACATCGATGTTTAAATTCCCAACATCGATGTTTTGACCAACGGTCACAAGAACATCGATGTTTTATAGTCCAACATCGATGTTTTCTGGCTTCGGCAAAATTTATTAAAACTGACCATTGAAGAACATCGATGTTTACTTTACAACATCGATGTTTTGATTAGGTGAAAGTATTTTCAAATGCAACGGTCATGAGAACATCGATGTTTGGGAAGCCAACATCGATGTTTTGAGCCTACTGCTGACTTTTGGAAAAATGCTTGAAATTAAGAACATCGATGTTTATATCATAACATCGATGTTATTTTGGCTCGGCAAAAATCCTTTTAAAGTGACTGGAGAGAAACATCGATGTTTCAAAGGGGAACATCGATGTTATGCCTTATTTTTGCATACAACGGTCACTAGAACATCGATGTTTGGGATTCCAACATCGATGTTATTTGCCTACTGCCTATTTTGAAGAATTGTGCAAAGGCAGGAACATCGATGTTTAATTTCACAACATCGATGTTCTTGACTCGGAAAACATTTATATGCATGGAAATATGTTATGTGATGCATGAGCAAATTTTATCTTATTTTGAGCCAATGTCCTAGAAGAGTTGAGTGTTATACCTTGTACAATTTATGAATCTAACTCTTCTTTTCTTGGCTCTTCTATCTTGTGCTCATTCACTTTGATCCTTTGTTCTTGAATGCTTTCTTTTGCTTGGGGATTGGTTTGACTTCATTTCTTTTTGCTTCATCTTTGTCATGATCTAGAATTGGTTTGTCAATTATCAAAACCTGCAATGAACCATGAGTTCTAACAGTGCTGTGGCGACGACGAGGAGGAAGGGAAAAATGATGGTGGCGGCTTGAGGTGGCGGTGTGGGTGGGTCACGGTGGAGGCGAGGTCAGGTGGTGTTTGTGTTTATTGTTGTGTTGTTTAGTTTTTTTGCAGGGAAGATTTTGGTAGAGAAGAAAATGGTGTAGGCAGTGTTTTTGCAGATGGAAGCATGCAGGGAAAAGAAAGGCAGAGTCACGGGTACACAGGTAAGGTTTCACAAGCTGTGCAGTGGGAGGCGGCTGCGTGACTCAATCACGCAGTCGTGTCTCGTCCGGACCAGAAAACAACTAATATCCCCCCTTAGTTATTTTCCGGTGTGATTTTTCTGAGGATTCCGGGACCCGAAAAATACCGACTTAGGCCCGAAAAATCCGCGAAAAAATCTCGAGCGCGGGAAAAGCCTCGGTCTCGAAAAACGACGCTCGATTTATCTTGAATTAATTTCCCAAGATTAAATTCAAAGGTAAATCACTATATAACAACTTTAACAGTCCCGGTAAAAATCCAAATTTTTACCCGGGCTGTTACATTCTACCCACCTTAAAAAGAATTTCGTCCCCAAAATTCCGTCGTCTTATCTGTGGATCCTACCTCAATAAGCTTCTGGCACACTCTGCCAGGTGTCCAAACCAGTGGCGGCGCCCCGGGGGGGCGCGTGGGGGCCATGGCCACCCCTAGGATTCCTCTAAATATAATTTTGGTAATAAACAATACATGAAATATCATTTTTCCTGGTGGAAAAATGCTGAATTGCCATATAGTCAACCCAAGTTCGAGCCTTACCTCTCAATTTTCTTTATTTTGGCCCCCCTTGTAAATCTGTTCTAGCTTCGTCATTGGTCCAAACTCAACACGAGATACCGCTTATACCCTTAAGCGACATCTCCTCTGCTTATAAAAACCAAACCTCATAATTGAGAAACTCACTCTCAGCCATGGACTCTCCAATCCGATCTCGAACTACCTCTGACTCCGAGGATAACAGCTACATCGGTGGCACTGCCTTCCCGTCAAGCTCCGATGAAGAACCTCCCAAGAAGCGGTTCAAAACCAACATCATCGTCCTGAAGGAACACATGGTCGTCTCCAGCAAAAGACGAAAGAAGCGTGCTGGCAAAGAAGCTGAGGATAGGAAGGGCAAGGCAACTGCTGAAAGCAGCACTCCGCAGCAGACTCTGACACAGTTGAACGTCTCACTGAAGAAGATCAGCTCGGCGGTGATGCAGATAGAACTGGCGTGCGCAGAACTCTTTCCCCACGTCACAAAACGTCCAAAAACTTGTAAAAGACCTAGAGAAGCAAGTAACTCCATAGAGTACTTTTTCTCCTGTTGTAAAACCGTTATAAAATAAATAAAATAAGCTTTCCTTTTTAAAACAAACTCTTGTTAAATTGTGAAAACTCATGCTAACAGAAAGATAAAAACATCTCAAAGCAGGACAAAAATCAATAATAAGGATATAAAATCAAACATAAAGAAATTAAAAACAAAACTCGTTTAACAAAATCAAAACATAAAGAAATTAAAACAAAAACATGTTTTCATGCTCGGCGCTCTAGATCGATCGTAACCATCCTTGATCCCGAGAAACGTGACATACGGAGCTAACGGTGACGTAGGTTTCCCTCGTGAAAAAGACGACCGTTAACTCGAACGGTGACGATCACGAGAGCATCCTGTGTCCCTCGAAAGGAACGCTATCTACTTGTTCACAAATTCCGCAGAAGCCAAAAACGTCTGTCAAGTCTCGTATCTCTCCATAATGTCTGAGCAGGTGTAAGCCTGTCGCACATGCGCTCTACTCAAGGTATGGTCCCACCAGTCTAGCCTCAACAGTCACGGATGCATGTGATAAAAGATGCAAGAAAGAGTCATAAAAAGAAACGCCAAGGTAGCCAGGGCGTTAGAAAATCGCGAGATGGAAAAGGGCTGAAAAACACTAGCATTTGTAGCCCGAAAAACGTATAAAGTAACGAAGCAACGGCAAAATTTTTAAAAATTAAAGTCTTGAAAATCGAAAACAGTAATCACGCTCCCCATAAGAGTATAAAAGATGGAGCGGTGAGGTGTAAATCATCAAAAGCATCTTAAAGCAAACAAACGCTCAGGCAAAAGAAACCACCATACTCAGAAAATCAAAACACCAACGCGTCCGAAACAACATTCCTGCTCCGTCATCCGGTTTCTTCGTTGAAGGTGCCAACCTAGGCAGAAGAAACCGGCTAGCCTACAGCATGATCAACGAGCGTCCAGAGGAACTACCGAACGTGCTCGGCAGAATGCCCCATCTGGTCTTCGTCGACGAACTCTACTCGTCCAGATTCTTCGTCACTCCCATGGAAGAGACGTTCTTCCTAGAGGACCATGGCACTCTGAGGACCTCCTCCTACGGCTCGGCCAACTCCGTCATGTTTTTCATTTCCGAAAGACTTCAGGAGTTCAACCTAGAGTCCACTTGTCATTTCCTGGAGCAAGGCACCTACTACCAGCTCTTGATGACTGCCCAAAGCATGCCCAGAATGACTCGATTATCCGCAACTTGGCCAAAAGCCCGACTACTTGTGTGGAAGTGCAGAGGAGTCGCTAGGCGTTCCCAGGAGTTCTCGCGTACCCTGAGGGACCTGAAGAACCAATACAAGCCCAACATGGTTCTTCTCACGGAGACCTAGTGGCAACCTGAAGACGATCACGGTCTCATCCCACTCCGGTTCCCTCAAGCAAACCGGTTCGAGCTTCCCGGCCAGAACAACACAGGCGGCATGTGGTTCTCGTGGAGTGACAGCATCACGATCAACATCAACAATGACCCAAACAGCTTCAGGGTCAACGTCATTCCAAGGCAATGAATGTACTTTTTATTTTTTATAAAATATCAATGTAATATTTATGTTTGTAATGAAAATATTAGTATTATTAATAATATTTATATTCCGCTTATTTATGGCATCATTTACCTCTTATGTGAATGTTCTGCGACAGTTGGCGTCCCTTGACTGGATCCATAATGCGCTAACTAAAATGATATAAAATAATAAACAAATGGAGCGAACTATACAAACAAGAACTACAAACACACAAGGACTGCCCAACAAGACCTAACGCCTGCCCCACTACCAAAATGAAACGCCCCGACCCGTATATACCGTACATAGTAAACACGTGCCGGAACTGTAACGACTCAACCCCAACAAGCCCAACATACAGTGTAAACAATAGAAAACTAGCTCGACAGCCCAAAATATAAACCTCATAAATCTGGCCCTTCGGCCCAACAACAAAACATCACAACCGGCCCAAGGCCCAATAATAAAAATAAACAGCACATCGGAAGACTTAATAGCTCACAAAGACACTGTATGCGACACTGATGCAAACTATGGATCCAAGTCCTGTCCAAGGGATAACGCCGCAGCCTGTCTGGAATGCACCAAACCTGTACCACAAATAACCCATCCTACGGGATGAAAGCCCGCAGGTGAGGGGTGAGTCCGAAGTGCTCACCGATGAAGGATAGACAATCAATATGCAACTATAATACTTCAAAGAAGGAATACAGACAATAGTCACAACCATACCCAAGACAATACCGTATAAGACAGACCAAACTCAAAGACTCGTCCCAAGCATACCAAAGACTTTAATATTATTCCAATTTTATGTGTCTGGCCCCCGTCACGGATAAGCCAAGGTCGTACCAGGCTATCAACCTGTTTATGGTGCCAGATCAAAAAGAACCCGGGATCAACATCCCAATATCAAATCTCAGGGATCAATATCCCAATAACAATCTCAGGGATCAACATCCCAATCACAATCTCAGGGATCAACATCCTAATCACAATCTCAGGGATCAACATCCCAATCACAATCTCAGGGATCAACATCCTAATAACAATCTCAGGAATCAACATCCCAATCAAACCGGCATCAACATGCCCATCACAAGTAACCCAGATCATGGCCACCACAAAACAGCCTCAAACCATCCGGTCGTACCTCTACTTACCACGTGACAATTAAATCATCATCTCAAATCAATTACCAATTCCATTTTTTTTTTCCCAACTATCCATTTCATAATTTATTCCAATTATCCAATCACAACACAGTCCACTGACAACAATCACAATATCCAAAACAGTCAAACAATTATCCAACTTCCTATTTAACTCAAGTTATTCCACAGACTAATCCGTCAATAGTTTCATAGCATCAATTATTCATAATCCAACGTCAATCACAACACAGTATCCAATAAACCAATAACAGTCAACACAGCAATTCAATCAAGCAGAACAATAACAACGAAACGCACACAGAACCGACACCAACAATAATATATATCATCACAATTTTCAATATTCATTTTCTCAAGTTATTCATCTTCCATTATCACAGGTTTAACCACAGACTAAACCATCAACAATTTCATATCACCAATTATTCACAATTGACAGTTCAACATCGATTACAACACAATATTCACAGAACCAATAACAGCAACAACAATAACCATAGCAGTAAAATAACCGACAATGACCATCTCTACGGTCCAATCAAAAAACAAAACACACAAAGTATTACAGGCACATATCAAGGGTTATCCATCCTCACCTTAGCCGATTACTCAACTCTGAAGACAATGACCGGTACCAAGGCCGGCTCCTCGGGATACTGCCCGATATCAAAACCTATACAACAAAACAATATACTCTCATAAATACACATAATCGGTATACTATGATGTCAATACTGCGAAATAAACCCATCCCGATTCATATCCTTTATTATCATCTTTTACCGAAAATATTATACCGTACGTATATCCGAATATAATTTCGGTACCATACTTTAATTAAAACTCTCCTTTAAATATTTTTATGAAGGTATTTATCATTATCCAAAAATATATTTATCATAATTTTTCTAGGAAGATATATATATAGGTATATATATACATTTCCAAAATTATTTACTCCAAGTAATTATACTTTTCCAAAAATATTACTATAATATAATTCCCTGAAAAATATAACGTACGCTTATATTCCCAAAATATTTTATGGTATCGTATTCTTTCCTAATTATTATATAGTAATTTTGCAAAGGGTATAGTTCATATTTTAATTACTTTAGCTTCTTGAAAATAATATAACATGATAGTTTATTTATTTTCACAAAATATAACCATATACTATATATTTATTTTTCCCAGAAAATATAATTTATATATATATATTCAGATTATATTCATTATTTATTAATATTATTATTACTTTTTTAAAAAAAATTTCGGATTGGGCCAATGCTTAACCTTTTATTAGCCCAGGTGTATCCATACCCAAAACCAGGCCCGTTAGCCCCAGCCAGCCCAGGTGCACATGGCCCAGGCCAAGGCATGAGCCTAAGCACAGGCCCATGCCAAGACAAGGCCCATCGTCACACCCAGCCCGGCAGGCATTCGGGTCAGCCTGACCAAGGTCTCGACCCGATAGCAGAAGCGGGTCACTCACCCACAAGATCCGGATCTCCACAGGTTGGTGGCGGTTGGGCGGCGCGACGAGTGAGACGGCAAGGCAGGCGACGGTACGAGGCTGCAGGTGCGGTGGTTCGTGGCCGTCTGCAGGTTCGTCTCGGTGTCGTTGTCAGGTGAGAGCTCGACGAGGAGGAAACGCACCGGTGGCGGCGGTGACTTGCAGCAACGGCGAGCGAGGGCAGCACGGCGAGACGAGGAAGCAACGGCAGCTTCGTGGGGGAAGGCTCGATCCAACAACATCTGCAGCGAGGCGACACGATCGATGCGACGTCACCGGCTTACATCGGGTCGCGGGTCATTGTCGGCTGCGGCAAGGCAGACCCGGTCTCGCAGCAGCTTGGCTCGGCGGTGGCGATCTGCTTGCCTCGTCTTATCGGCGGTACTGCAGCGCGAGGAAGGTGGCGGTCGAGCTCTCCGGTGGTGGTGCTGTGGCGACGACAAGGAGGAAGGGAAAAATGATGGTGGCGGTGTGGGTGGGTCACGGTGGAGGCGAGGTCGGGTGGTGTTTGTGTTTATTGTTGTGTTGTTTAGTTTTTTTGCAGGGAAGATTTTGGTAGAGAAGAAAATGGTGTAGGCAGTGTTTTTGCAGATGGAAGCGTGTAGGGAAAAGAAAGGCAGAGTCACGGGTACACAGGTAAGGTTTCACAAGCTGTGCAGTGGGAGGCGGCTGTGTGACTCAATCACGCAGTCGTGTCCCGTCCGGACCAGAAAACAACTGATATCCCCCCTTAGTTATTTTCCGGTGTGATTTTCCTGAGGATTCCGGGACACAAAAAACACCGACTTAGGCCTGAAAAATCCACGGAAAAATCTCGAGCGCGGAAAAAGCCTCGGTTTCAAAAAACGACGCTCGATTGACCTTAAATTAATTACCCAAGATTAAATTCAAAGGTAAATCACTGTATAACGACTTTAACAGTCCCGGTAAAAATCCAAATTTTTACCCGGGCTGTTACATTTTAGGATTTAAGATTTAGGATTTAGAGTTTCAAGATTTTAAGGGTTAAAGTTTTAGAATTTTTGGGTTCATGGTTTAGGTGTTAGGTTTTTAGGATTAAGGGTTTAAGGTTGATGGTCTAGAGTTTAGGATCGAGGGCTTAAGGCTTTAGGATTTATGATTTATGGTTTTACGATTTAGGATTTGGGGTTTAAGGTTTTTGTTACTCCCTGCATTTTTCAGGTTTGGTTTATCAAAGTTTTGATTATTTCAAAATTAAAATAATTATTTAAATCTATCTTAATGCCTCTATAGTTTACAAATATATCAGGTTTAACAATTATTGTCAAACCCGGACCGACCCGACCGGTTGAACCCGGGTAACCATGACCCGTAGACAATCCTGGTTTTTTACCCCTCCGGGTTCTATCCTTAAAAAAACCGGCCAGGTCATGACGGGTTCTCTGAGTTTTTTCGGGTTTATTGACCCATTTCTAGTTCTTTCTAGGTTAAAAGTAAAAAATTTTAAACTTTTGCCTTGGTCATACCATGATTAGACCTTTGGTTGGACCTTTATTTAAAAAACTAGATATTTTTACTAATTTTAATAATGGTCAGACCCAGTTGAACTCCGGTTAACCTCTAAATCCGTGACCCGGCCACTAAAACGAGTCAATGGCAGGGCCAGGTTTTATAACCTTGGGTTTAACTTATATTTTGGTTAAACGGTTTCAAGGCTATCCTCATTTCCTTGCAGCTCATCTTTTTTAATTATTCATTTGGGCTACATGGCTTTAATCTTATGTGTGGCTAGTGTTTTTTTTTTTTTTATGGTACTTTGTTGGGTTGCTTCTTGACTAATGGGCTATAGGAAACCCAAAAATTCTTTTTTTTTGAGGAAAAAAAATTCTTTGTTCTTCATTAATCCAAAATGGTGAGTTTTGGTAGATGCAGTGCCTAAAAATTTCATCACGCTAGTTTGGCCGAATACTAGCAGTATATGTTTGAGCACTACTCTTTCAATATATCATTATCAAACAATGCATAAGTTTTTTTAAAAAATTAAACTATATGTAAACAATAACACTTTATCTTTTAAGTAATAAAAAAAAAGATTACTTAAAGATTACAAAATAAAAAATTATCAATATTATTCTACGTTAACATCACTTTATTTTTGGCATAGTCATTGTAAGGAACAAAAATTTTAAATTGTTTTAACGTAATAGTTGTGTTGTAAGCATTGACTTATTGGGGAAAATTTAAACAGCTATGACACACTTATTCCATAGTTTTTCAATTGGTAACATTGGAAACAAATAAAATAACATAACATAAATTATTATTTATTAAAATGATAGAATAATTAAAGGAGGATTTGGATGGAAAATCTATTCAGTCCATCACGAGATCACCTAAGCAAGACTATGACAACGAAACAAGAAGCGAATGAAAATGTCCAATACAAGCTAACAATTATGATCAATCACTCATTCAAGGAGTTTTCCCTTTTCTTTGGGATCTACATTGGAAAGATTTTCACGATTGATCTGTCCATTTGGATTACAAGTGAATGGATCAGAGATCATATCAATATTGGGATCGATAGGAGGAGCTGGTAGGCAACTGGGTTCTCCATTTTTCTTCTTAGCAAGACTCTTTTGCTGGTTGATATGGAGATTTTTGAATCTGTTCTCCAATCCAACCAGCTCATCTTTACTAAGTTGGTTAATTTTCACATCCCACCATCCTTTGTAGTCTTTTTCTTTGAGTTTTCCTGTGAGAATTTTGGTTTTCTCTTTCTCATTTTCTAGACTACGAAAGAGCTCGTTGTATTCCCTGTTTAAGTTATTGATCCTTATTTGCCTATGGGCCTCGACAATAGAATGAGCTTGATCGATGCTTGTTCGCAAATGTCTACCCAGAAGGCGATTTGCCATAGATTCAATAGAGGAAGTGGCAAACGAAAAGGGTTTACCAGCCGGTGAAATTATGACAACTCCAACTTCAGCTCCCGTGAGTGTGGAGAGCTCGCAAGCCTTTTTATAGATGCCAGACTTGCGTTTTGAGAAGGTAATCAATTTATTCTCCTTTTTCTCGATTTCCTTCATGTCTATCTTTTGTTTTCCTTTGGCTTGTCTTTCTGACATATTAGAAAACTGCAAAGAAAAGCTAGACTTTTTTCTAAGGAGAACTAGACTTTAAAAGAGAAAAATAGTACAAAAAAAAAAAAGAAAAGCTTAGTTGGATATTGATATGTTGAACATAGAGTTAACATGTATATATAGCTGAATAATTCTAGTGTAGAATGAATTATTTATTTTGACAAGTTGTTTTTATTTCCATAGGCTACAGGATTGATTTATAAAGAGTTAATTGCTTTTTTGGACATTTAAATCTTCTTAATCACTTTCAAATTTTTCTTAAAAATCTTTATATACCATCTTTTTTTATGTTAGACAACCTCATACATGGTATAAATCTAGTCTAGATTTGTTTAGGAGTTGTTTAGTGACGTCAATGCTTATACACCTTTTTTTGTTTTGTTTTAGGAAAAAGTTTATTCTTATCTTACTCCTCTGCAGGATAATTATAAAGAGGACGGAAAAGGAAAATAAAACAAATATAATAAATTAGGAAAATAAATCCATTCTCTATCTAAGGAAAGCAAATCCTTTTTCTATGAATTGTCTTTATTTTTCTTCGTGGAAGGAAACTAAATCCTTTTATACGAATATGTATGCGTAATTAATATCAATCAATTAATAGACAAAGCTCTTCTCATGGTTTGAATTTGAATCGTAAAAAAAAAAAAAGAAAATTTTATCTAGCTAGCCCTACATAAAAGTTTGAGGGCTGTCATGAATTTCATTACTGTTGGACTAATAGTAACACTCATCTTACAACAGATTTCTATCACACATTTTCAATTGGATGTAGGAACACGGGAAATAATTAAGACAATTTTTTGGAGAAAATTAAAACAAATTGAAATGAAATAAATTATTATTTGCATATAGGCTTAAACTATAGAATGAGTTTGGTCAATACTTACCCTTGATTATCTGCATCAAAAGCCGCAACTTTAACCCTTGTAAGTATGGGACTTGCAAGCCTCGAGCCATACTTCTAGCCTGAAAAATAATCATCTTATTATCTTCTTTGTGAAGCTTCTTCATATCTATCTTTCCTTTTTCCTTGATTTATTTTCTAGACATTTCAACGAAGAGCAAAGGAGAAAAAAAAAATTAAACGAAAAGGATGGTGCAAATGAAAGAAAATAGTGGGTATATAAAATATATTGAACTTTGATTGTCTTGTATATATAGAGAGAGTATGGTTGTCCGTTACTTAAAGAGCTAATTGTCTTTTTGGCAATTAAATCTTCTAAATCACTAATTGAATTCCGAAAAACTAGTCGGGAGTTATTTAGGAGTTTTTTAATTAACTACGTCATTGCTTATCTATTTTACTAGTTGTGCATTTTTAGGATTTATTTAGCAATGTTACTAGTCATGCGTTATCTAGGAGTTGTTTAATTACATCATTTCTTAAAGTCTTTTTCAGACTTTAGGAATAATTTCTTTAATATACTAATATGATGCTCAAATAATAGACTAGTCATAACATGAGAAAGGTGACATGATACACGAAGATTTGATCTTGAACTTTGTCACTCAAGCTTCCAACAAAATGAAGAAATGGATAGATACTTGCTACTATGCAAAGTGACAACGCCTCATATGGCCTAGAGGGATCAATTTGTATTGTAAGACTGTATACAAACTTGACTTATCTCATACTCTTATACACATTTGAAATTAGAAATCACTCACAACATTCATCCCAAATCATCCATTTTCCTATTTTCTTTTGCACCTCCTCTGGCCTTTATAATAGTCTGGTTAGGTGAAGTGTTATGGTAGAAGAGGCAAGGGACTTCAGTTTATTATCCAAAAATTTTGATCAATTTAAAGACTTCGAAGTGTGCAACTTATTATCCATGCCTAGTCATACCAAAAGATATTTAGAAGGGAGCTAACAGAGCCACTAGACTCGTACTTTTATGATTTTCCATACACCCCTTCTTATAACTATCACTGTTTATCTTCTTCATGCTCTTTCCCCGTTGGTTTCTTTGTACCCATTCAAGCTAGAGAAAAGACGAAGAAGAAGGTCTAGACTCTTAGACTCTAACAGCCTGGTGTGAGCTGTCAAAAGAGCTCCAAAACTATATGTTCTACTTGGCTCCATCAACTCCTTATCTTGAGCCAAGTTTTGTCCTTTCCATCTTTGGGGTTTCTTCAATCCATCAATAACAATCTTCCAACCACCTACAAAGAGAGAAAAAGAGCCGTTTTCTCTGTCTCATTATGAAACGCCCCGACCCGTATTTACTGTACACAGTAAACACGTGCCGGAACTGTGACGACCCAATCAAAACAAGCCCAGCATATAGTGTATACAACAAATATCCGGGCTCAACAGCCCATAATAAAAACAAAAATAATAATTCAACCGGCCCAATGGCCCAATAATAGTAAAAACAATGCACAGCGGAAGACTTAACAACTCACAAAACACTGTATGCGACATTGATGCAAACTATGGATCCAAGTCCTGTCCAAGGGATAACGCCGCAGCCTGTCTGGAATGCACCAAACCTGTACCAAAAATAACTCATCCTACGGGATGAAAGTCCGCAGGTGAGGGGTGAGTCCGAAGTGCTCACCGACGAAGGAAAGACTATCAATATGCACACTATAATTACTCAAGGTTGTTAGTAATATGCCCAAAAGCCAATCATGGATGTTTATTTATAGTCATGTACATACACTTTAAGGTTATCCCAATAAGTATCGTTTATGAGATAAACGCTTGCACATACTTATAACCCTAGAATATTTTATATTCTTAAATGTCCCTAGTCGATTATTATTACGGATGGGTTGTAATAATAAATTAAGACTAGCGTATGTTGAGAATTGCATATGTGATATGAATTCTACATACGGGTACAAGTTGGAGAACTTGTGGACTGGACCGACCCA
>JAKUCV010002686.1:0-12390 GCA_028386065.3 Turnera subulata | reverse complement strand
AAAGACCACTAGCTATGGATGTATGGTTTGAGTGATTAGATCACTTCCTCTTCATCTTGGCATACTCTGGTTTTGTTCTTGAGAAGAGTTCTTGAGAACTTGAGAGAGCATACACACATACACCCTTGTTTGAGAAACAAGAGAAACACCACAACCATTCATGCCCCGGTTTTACTCTTGCTAGCACATCAGTCCGGGGAGCTCGTTCTTGGATTCGTGTGACGATTCCGGGAAGGTCACGGTTCGTGTGGATACCGTAGAGAAGCAGGTCTTCTTCTTGCTCTAACTGATTCGTTTCAACCTTCGTCTTGGTCTAGATGATTCGTTCCAGCAGTTGGGTGAAAGACCTCAACCGAACAAGGTATGAAATTTTATTATACGATTTATATGCTTCACATGTGGTTCTTGGCTAAGTTTCCTTTGCTTCCGCTGCATCTTTTGCTTCTATATGATTGTCATATAGCCTAGGGAAACTTACAGTGGTAGCGGAGCCTTCTTGTGAAGCTCTAAACCGTATAAATGATGCATATGAGATATGATCATCTTAGCATGTGTAGGAATCATTTTGTATATTTGATATGCTAAGTGATTTTGAACATGATGTGTTTGTGTATTATCAAATGATATGCTGAATTTGTTTTGGTATATGTGATTTGCCATCCAATTATATGCATATGTTTGATATGTTTTTGAGTAAATATACATGATATGTTTTATGTGATAGAGCATGATCATGTCATATTGTATTCAATTATATATATGTTGTTAAGGTTGATTTGTCAAAAATGTTTTGACAACAAGAACTTGATTGGTATGAGATATCAATCAAGATGTTTATGGCAGTAGGTCGAAGAGTTCGACTAAGAAAAACCGAGTGTCGGTTTCTGTTTCAAACGATTGTCGTTCAAGCAATGTTTGGCCAAAACATCGATGTTGCTGTGACCAACATCGATGTTGGCATGAAGATTGGCCTTGGCCGAATCTCCAAAACATCGATGTTGTGTGGTCAAACATCGATGTTTTTCATGCAGACACTCAACAACATCGATGTTTAAATGTTAAACATCGATGTTATTTGAGCTCGGCCAAATTGGTTTGAGTTCCAGAGCTCCAACAACATCGATGTTTGAGTGTCAACATCGATGTTCTTGAGTTCCAGGACCCAAACATCGATGTTTAAATGTTAAATATCAATGTTATAATGCTACTGCCAAGATATTGAACTTTTAAGTACTCAAAACATCGATGTTTTAATGTCCAACATCGATGTTTTTGAGCTACTGCCAAATGGTTTGGAGTTCAAGTACTCAAACATCGATGTTTAATTGTCAACATCGATGTTTTATGCATTCGGCAACCTCCAACATCGATGTTTGATGGTAAACATCGATATTTTCAGGGTTCGGCAACCTCCAACATCGATGTTTGAATGTCAACATCGATGTTTTGTGGATTCGCAAACTTCAAACATCGATGTTTAAGTGTTAAACATCGATGTTGTGGAGACCAGTGACTTCAACAGCAAATTCGAGGTAGAAGGAGGCCGAATTGGTGTCTGGCCTAAACAGCAAAGTTGTAGCTCTACTTCTTAGCTTTCCAAGGACACCAAGTTTGCACAAATCCAAGCTCTATAGCTCTAGATATAGCCGAAATACTGAGTGCTGCCAATGGTTGGCGAGAATCAGATTCTCAAAACATCGATGCTTAAGTTAGACATCGATATTCACTTGTATTTTTGGTTTCCAAATTTACATAACATCAATGTATGATTTATCAAGAACAAGCATGTGATGTGTTGGAATTATATGTTGATGAAAATATTAAGTTCTTAGTTGCCTTCCATGATGAGTACTAATCATTGCTTAGATCAACACTAGGTAGGTTTTGCCCTAGCAAGGTGCCTATGTTTATCCTAGCAAGGTTCGAGAGGATAATTGTAATATCCCGATTGCTTGTTGTGGGTTTGGACTTAACTAGGTTATCTTAATAGGATTAAGGACCTAGAGGCAAAGGTTGAGCATTGTATATAAGATAGACATGGACAAGGTGTTGTTCACTCAACTATCCAAGAGTTGCATAGAGATGTAATTGGCAAGAGTTGTCTACCTAAATAGCTATGATGTAGGTGATCAGCCCTAGCTGACTTATGTTGTAGTGAAATATGGATCTTGGCCTACTTATATAATTGTCTTGATTTATATAGAAGGAGTACATTTAATAGAATTCCTTATTAAATGATTTGTATGCATGACTATTAATTGTGTGAGTTGATATTGTTGTAGAATTATCATGGCACAAAACACTAGCACTTATTATTGCGATTGGTCCTTGAGTAGGACAAGCTAAATAGGAATAGTTTCCTAGAGTGGCATCACCTTTTGAGGATGGTCTTCAAACAAGAAAAATTTGTATATCCTTGAAGGGTCTGTTCTTAATGAATTGACGCCTAATGCTTCTAGGGCAGAAGTAGATGCTTGTGAGTAGCATGTTGATGATGCATTGGATGTTACATGCCTTATGGTAATTTCCATGGACTCTGAGCTTCTGAAGCAAGATGAGAACATGTGGGCGTTCGATATGTTCGAACATCTGAAATTGCTCTAAGTAGAGCAAGTAAGGCATGGGAGGTACGAGACCTCTAAGGCATTGTTCCAATGCAAGATGGCTAAGTTATCACCCGTTAGACCTCATGTGCTCAAGGTGATTAGATACATTGAGAGCCTTAGGGGTCTTGGTTTCCTTTGAAAAGGAAAGGGTAAAGCAATGTTAGACAAGAAGAATAAAAGGTTTGGTGCATGTACATCTTCTTGTTCTCATGTGCTGATACCCAAGGGAGGTATTGCAAAGGTAGGAAATTGTTTCCGTTGCAATAAACCAGGCCATTAGAAATGCAACTGCCCTGTTTACCTTGAAGAGGTAAAGAAGCAGAAGGGAAGTGAGACTTCCGCTTCAGGTATTTTGTTATAGAGGCTAATATCTCCACCTCTGCATCGTGGGTATGAGATACCGGATGTGGTTCTCACATTTTAGGAAATGTGAAGGAACAGAGAAAGAGTGAGAGATTGGCTAAGGATGAGATAGACCTACGCATCGGAACTGTAGCAAGAGTTGCAACATTACCCGTAGAGACTTACTATCTATCCTTACCTAGTGTTTTGGTTTAGAACTAGACCATTGTTATTATGTACCTCCCATAAGCAGGAATTTGATTTCTGTGTCTTGTTTGGACAAGAAAGGTTTTTCATTATTAATAAAGAACAATTGTTGTTCTATTTATTTCAATGAAATAGATTATGGTAGTGCATTTTTGAGCGATGGTTTGCATGTTCTAAAACTAGAAATGCCTATCTATAACGTTAATACGGAAAAGGTTAGAATGAAGTGCAGAATCAACTCGGAAAGGTATTAAGATGTTTCGATCAGATCGAGGCAGTAAATACTTAGACCGAGAGCTTCTTGATCATCTAAATGGTTGTGGTATAGTATCACAACTTACTCCACCGGATACGCCTCCATGAAATGTTGTATCCGAAAGGAGGAACGGAACCTTGTTGGACTTGGTTCCTTCTATGATGAGTCAAACTAACCTTTCTTCTTCCTTTTGGGGACATGTATTATTGAGTGCTGTATTTACACTTAACCGTGTTCCATCTATATCGGTCAAAAGAAACCATTGAGATATGGACTGGGAAGCGTCCCAACTTGTCTTTTATGAGGGTTTAGGGTTGTCATGCTTACGTGAGACGTGAAGCATCGGATAAACTCGACCCTAGATCCGACAAGTGCCTTTTGTATGATACCTTAAAGGTATTATTTCTATAATCTCATAAAGCACAAAAGTGTTTGTGGCTCAGACTGCTATTTTCTAGAAAGAGTGTTTATTTCTCGAAAAATCAGTGGGAGGATAATAGAACTCGAAGAAGTTCGAGATAAAGAGGCTGAGATGGAACAAAGGACAGGATCCGCAAGTTGTTGTGGATGAGAATCCTGTACCTAAAACACATGGACCGCGTAGGTCGGATAGGACTCGGTATGAGCTTGAGAAATATGGATTTCTTATAACTCATATTGGAGATGTGATGCTCATAAGTCAGGATGAGCTCACTTCCTATCAGCTGATCATTACGGGTCTAGACTCCAAGAAGTGGCTAGAAGCCATGAATTCGGAAATGGAATCCATGTATCAAAACAAGGTATGGACCTTGTTTGATCCACCTGAAAGGGTAAAACCTATAGGGTGCAAGTGGGTCTTTGTGAAAGACCGATATGGATGGTAATGTGATTACCTTTAAGGGCAATTGGTCGTGAAAGGTTTCAAGCAAGTTCATAGTATTGACTATGATGAAACCTTCACACCAGTCGCCATAGTTAAATCTATCCGAATTCTATTGGCTATAGCTACATACCATGACTATGAGATATGGTATGCAAGTTGCAAATGTCCATTTGTGGACTAAAGCAAGCTTCTAGGAGTTGGAATCTTCGTTTTATTGATGTAATCAAAGAGTTTGGTTTCATTAAAAGTGAAGATAATTCATGTGTTTACAAGAAGGTTAGTGGGAGCACTATTGTTTTCTTGTTGTTGTATGTTGACGACATCCTACTTATTGGGAATGACACTCCGACACTAAAGTCTGTAAAGACTTGGTTAGGAAAGAATTTCTTAATGAAGGACTTAGGAGGAGCTACCTAAGTGTTAGGCATAAAGATCTATAGAGATAGATCCAAAAGGCTTCTCGGGCTAAGTCAGAGTACATATATTGACAGGATGCTAAAGAGGTTTAGCATGCAAAGATACCAAGAACGGTTTCTTGCCCATGTTACATAGCATAGCTCTCTCAAAGAATCTGTATCCTAGTATGACTAAGGAGAGAGAGCGGATGGGTTAGATTCCTTATGCGTTTGCAATAGGATCTATCATGTATGCCATGAAATGTACTAGGCCGGATGTCACTTATGCTTTTGAGTGTCACAAGCAGATGCCAATTTGATCCCGGTGAAAGTCACTGGATAACGGTTAAATATCCTTAAGTACTTGAGAAGCATTAAGGATGCATTCCTGGTTTACGGAAGCGTTGATGGGCTTGTTGTAAAGTGTTACAAAGATGTCAGCTTCCAAACTGACAGGGATGATTTTAGATCGCAATAAGGATATGTGTTTTCGTCTTGGAGGTGGTACTGTGAGCTGGAAGAGTTCCAAGCAAGAACAGCCACCGACGCTACAACTAAGGCTGTGTATAGTTCCTTTTGGGAACAATGTAGCAGATACATTGTATAATCTTCTCATGCAACTAAAGCATGATGGTCATGCTAGATCCACATGTATTAGATACATGGATGATTGGCTTTAGTGCAAGTGGGAGATTGTTAGTAATATGCCCAAAAGCCAATCATGGATGTTTATTTATAGTCATGTACATACACTTTAAGGTTATTCCAATAAGTATCATTTATGAGATAAACGCTTGCACATACTTATAACCCTAGAATATTTTATATTCTTAAATGTCCCTAGTCGATTATTATTACGGATGGGTTGTAATAATAAATTAAGACTAGCGTATGTTGAGAATTGCATATGTGATATGAATTCTACATACGGGTACAAGTTGGAGAACTTGTGGACTGGACCGACCCATATAAGAACGCTACATGGAACGTTATATGTTTGTCGATAGCGTTACTTATTGATGTGTTGTCCTTTGACCTGAGATCGTCAAGGTTCCCAACATATGAGTCACGTACTTTGATATTATTCCTAGTCATCCGTAACTGGGTGGGCATAAGGGTAATCATTGGGTATATGATGTAGTATGTAGAGGGTTTTGTATGATCCAGAGGGGATTCATCCAACCCATATAACAGGTATATTATCAGATGGTTTCTTGATAGAGTTGAACTGTAAATGCACGGCCGTGCTCGGATTATGATATGGTGATATCATTGGTATCCGTTTTACACAGTTAACTCAAGGATCAAGAAACCGAGATTAAACATATACGAGATTGACATATTCCATGTCTCGTGTTTAATCTTGATAATGGGACGAAGGGGCGATGACATACTTACGAGGCATAGAGAATCAGTACTGATCTTGTCGTTCGGGTAGCGATGATGTGTTGTTAGACGCCGCTCTTTGCTTATAATTATAAAATGAGAATTTTACAATTATTACCGGACGTTGCAAGTGCCTACAGGTTCACACGCATAGAACCGTTGATTCGAGCATGTGGTTGAACCGTGGTTGGACCATGGTTGGACCGGTTTGTGGTTGGACCGTGGTTGAACCGTGGTTGGACCATGGTTGAACCAGGATCGGTTTTGCATCAATAATTACTTGAATTATTGATCAGACATGGTGCTTTGATGAGTTGTAATCAGATCATGCTTAGTGGTGGACATTAATGATGATAAAGTCATCATCATGCACTAGTTGGGACCATGTGTTGGCCATTAGTTCCATTAACTAAGGCTAAGTGTGTAAGTGCGTGGGGTGTGTCAATGATCAGTTTTTCATGAGAGTCTTGAGTACACTTACTCACTTCCTCTTCTTCTTCTTCTTTGAAAAGAGAGAAGAAAGAACACCAACAAAGACCACTAGCTATGGATGTATGGTTTGAGTGATTAGATCACTTCCTCTTCATCTTGGCATACTCTGGTTTTGTTCTTGAGAAGAGTTCTTGAGAACTTGAGAGAGCATACACACATACACCCTTATTTGAGAAACAAGAGAAACACCACAACCATTCATGCCCCGATTTTACTCTTGCTAGCACATCAGTCCGGGGAGCTTGTTCTTGGATTCGTGTGACGATTCCGGGAAGGTCACGGTTCGTGTGGATACCGTAGAGGAGCAGGTCTTCTTTTTGCTCTAACTGATTCGTTTCAGCCTTCGTCTTGGTCTAGATGATTCGTTCCAGCAGTTGGGTGAAAGACCTCAACCGAACAAGGTATGAAATTTTGTTATACGGTTTATATGCTTCACATGTGGTTCTTGGCTAAGTTTCCTTTGCTTCCGCTGCATCTTTTGCTTCTATATGATTGTCATATAGCCTAGGGAAACTTACGAAGGCAAACACAGGCTAAAACCGCCAAAATACAACAAACCGAAAGACAAGACCCAAAACCGGTCCAAGACCAAAAGACTCAATGAAATCTAATTATTTCCAATTTTATCTTTCCGGGCCTCGTCACGGATAAGCTAGAGGTCAGACCTGGTTATCAACATATTCCGGGTGCCAGACCAAATCCAGAGAACCCAGGGATCGACATCCCAAAAATACGAACCCAGGGATAGACATCCCAAAAATAATCACGGGATAGACATCCCAAGCATAGACATGCTTATCACAAGAACCCAGGTCAAGGCCACCACGAAATAGTCTTAAACCATCGAGTCGTACCACTACTTAACACGCGACAATTATATTATCATCGTCAAAATCAAATCGTAGGGATCGACATCCCTAACCAAAATCCCGGGATAGACATCCCATCCAAAATCAAGGATCGACATCCTTATCACTATTTATTATTAATCCATTATACTTAAACCAAAAAGACGCAAGGATAAACATCCAAAAACCAACATGGGATAAACATCCCGACAACAATCAAGACCATGGGATAAACATCCCGAACCCAACCACAAAAAATGCAATAATCATCAAGCACAATATACCGAGTAATACAGGCATATATTGAAGGAAATCCATCCTCACCTTGGCCGATTACTCAACTCCGGAAACAATGACCGGTCCGACGCCGGCTCCTCGGGAAACTGCCCGATATCCGAACCTATACCACAAGACAATATATACACATAAATGCACATAATCGGTATACTATGATGCCCAAACTGCGAAATTACCCATTCCGGTTACACATCTTTTATTTATTTCCCTTTACCGAAAATATTTACCGTACGTATTCCCGAATATAATTTCGGTACCATACTTTAATTAAAACTCTTTCATAATATTTTCATAAAATAACTATAATTTCCAAAATTATAATCTCCATAATTTTTCCAGAATAATAATAACCTATTTATAATTTTCAGAAAATATTTATATAGTATTTATCTTTTTCTCAATATATAATAATATTTCCAACATAAAATTATAATTACCCTTACTTTCAAAGTACATATATATATATATATATTCCATAACTATAATTTTCCAGGAAAAATAATATATAAAATTTCCAGAAATTAATTTCATGGTAATTATATATTTTTCCAAATAATATTAGTTTTTCTCCAAAACATAACTTAATTATTTATCCAATTAAATATTTTTATATTTTTCTCAAAATACCAGAATTAAATTGACCATAATTTTCTCAAAGTAAGTATATAATTTTTTTCCAAAATCATATACCAAATTATTAATAAATAAATATATATATAAATTGTTTTTTTAATTAAACAGACTGGGCCATGAACAGTGCCGGCCCAGACCCTGCATAGTGCCAAGCCCAGACCCGTGCAGAGCCCAGCAGCATAGTCCGGCCCATGCCCAAGCCCAAATCAAACCCAGCCCAGAAACTGTGACCCGACTACATGTGACGGATCCTGCAAAAATCGGGTCTTACCTCCGGGTTGAGCAGCTGCGACGGCGACGACGAGCGTGGGAAGGAAGGGCGAGCCAGGCAGGGTGTGCGGCGGATGCAGGCGACTCCATGGGCGGTGGAATGGCGGCGCGACGACGCTAGTGGCTGAGCAGCGACGCGAGAGGAGCAGATCCGCTGGGTTTCGCCGCTGGTCGACTGCGCATCACGGCGCCTCGGTGATCGGAACGACTCGGGGGCGACGGGGCTGAGGTCGCGTCGGCTCGGCGAACTCGATGGTGGCGGCGGTGCGGCGAGAGGCGGCCCGGAGCGTCACGAGGTGAACAGTGACCGAGGATAGGCCGGGGGTGACACACTGTTCATTCCCATTTTTTTTCTTTTTCTGTATTTCTTTATTTTCTTTTCTTTTTCTTTCTTTTTTCCATTTTTTCCCGATTTTCTTCTTCTTCTTTTTTTCCCTCTTCTTTTTTTTTTTCTTATTTTCTTCCTCTCTTCTTTTTTTTTCTGATTTCATTTCTCTCTTTCTTTTTTTCTTTTCTTTCTCTTTTTTTCCTTTTTCTTTTCCTTTTCTTTTTTTTTCCCCTCTTTTTTTCTCTTTTCTTCTTTTCTCTCTTTTTCTTTTTCTCTCTTTTTCTCTTTTTTTTTTTCTCTTCTCTTCCTCTTCCTCTCCTGCTTCCTTCTTCCTTTTATAGACGATGGAACTATACAGCGTGTGACTCCTCAATAATGCAGCTTGTCTGCATTACAAAGCGAGTTCGATCCAGACCAGAAAATAACTGATACCCCCTTAGTTATTTTCCGGTGTGATTTTTCCGAAAATCCCGGGACCCGAAAAATACCAACTTAGGCCCGAAAAATCCACGAAAAAATCACGAGCGCGGGAAAACTCTCGGTTTCGAAAAACAACTCCCGATTTACCTTGAATTAATTACCCAAGATTAATTCAACAGTAAATCACGGTAAAAAGACTTTTACAGTCCCGGTAAAAATCAAAAATTTTACCCGGGCTGTTACACATTATCAAAGGGAAGCATCAAGAAAACGAACTAAAGTGTGGAGAATTGAAGAGAAGCAACGAACAAAATTTTTCAAATTGGACAGCTTGTTCCAGGCTCAGATTTTGTATACAGGACTCCCACTAAAATTTCAAAAAGGCAATATTTTTGTTTTTGAGTGATTCCTTTTAGTCTCTAGACATATATGTAGCCTTCCTTACTTCATTTAGGACCAAGAGTAATTAATTATAAGTGTGAGAAAAGCTTGATTAGTGCAATTTAACCTTGAGAAATTTTTGAACTTGATATTGTAAACAAAGAGTGAGTCATTCTTTATATTGTTAGAATATTCTTTTCTTGAGTAGGATTGGGGTTAATTTTATTTGAGGGTTTTATAATCAAAGCTTGGGAAGCTTTAGGTGAGTGCAAGGTTGTAGCTTGAACCTTGAAAAAGCTAGCTTTGAAAAGGTTGAGTTTCATCTTTGAAGAAACTAAATAATGGATTTGGAAAATATCAAGGGGGAGTCTTGAGTAGAAAAGTGTTTTAAAAGCTAATTCCCCCCCCCCCCCCCCCCCCCTCTCTTAGCTTATTTTGGGACTATAGTTTTTAAGAGTTAGAGTTTAGAGATTTAAGATATAAAATTTAGGATTTTAGGATTTTAGAGTTTAGAATTTATGACTTTAAGGTTTCAGGGTTATGAATTTAGGATTTAGAATTTAGAGTTTTAGGGATTGAGGCTTAAATTTTTTATGGTTTAAGGATTTAACGTTTAGGGGTTTAGTATTTAGAGTTTAAAGTTGATGGTTTAGAGTTTAAGATTGAGGATTTAAAGTTTTTAGAGTTTAGAGTTTAGAATTTAGAGTTTAGTTTTTTAGGGTTTAGGATTTAGTGTTTTAAAGTTTTATAAATTTGGGTTTTAAGATTTTAAGATTTATGATTTATTGTTTAGTATTTAAAGTTTTAGGTTTTAAGGTTTTTAGCGTTTAAAGTTAGAATTTTTAGGTTTTAACATTTAGGAATTTAGGATTTAGAGTTTAAGGTTGGAGATTTATGGTTTTTAGGATTTAGAGTTTAGGGGTTTTAAGATTTAGAGTTTAGGGTATAAGTTTTTTAGGATTTAGAGTTTAGGAGGTTTAGGATATAGAGTTAATTAGGATTTTAGGATTTAGGATTTAGTGTTTAAAACTCTTTGGATTTAGAATTTTAAGATTTTAAGGTTTAGGATTTAAGATTTACAATTTTTGGGTTTAAAGCTTAAGGTTTTTAAGGCTTAGAGTTAGGATTTAAGATTTTTAAGGCTTAAAATTTAGGATTTAGAGTTTAGCTTATAATGTTTTTTATTTTAAGGCTTTAGGGATTAAGATTTAGAATTTAGTGTTATGAATTTTTTTTATTATTTTGGGAGGGATTATAAGAAATAATTTAGAGAATAAAGGGGCTAAAATAACTTTTTGTAGATTTATAGGGACTAAAAAAATATAAAATGGATGGTAAAACACTTGGTAATGCACTTAATTAATGATATAGAACTCAAAGGAAAAGCTTTTTTTTTTTTGGTTATAGGACTCGAATGAATTTTTGCTATATGTTTTAGTAGTTGGTTATCCCTGCTAACATTGCTCGAAATTAGATAAGAAAAGAGAGGAAAGGAGATGAAACATGAAAAAGGAAAAAAAAGGAGGGAGGGAAAAGAAAAGAGCAGTAATACTAGTAATTGATGAGAAAGGGCGCGTTGGCGGTGGTGGGCAACAGAACGCTGCCCCATTCTCCCTCCTTAAAAAACCACAAGAAACAAACACCAACTGATTTTTCCTGGGCTGCCTGGCACGGAACAAGAGGCAAAAAAAGTCTTCTTCTTCTCTTTTACCACCACCACCAACCCTTTCTTAGTTTTCTGGTTTCTCTCTCACTCTTCCTTCGTCTCTCGTTTTTTTCTTTTCTGTGTTAAATTCAATTACATGCACCGAGTCACTGACACCGTCACTAACCAAAACCCACAGACACACACACAGACACACCTCTCATAATCACACATCTCAATGCACACCCTCTGACACAGTCACAATCCCCCATCCACCAAAACCATTATTATACTATACCATTACCACCCCCTAAATTTGTTTTTGTTAATGCATTATGCACATTAGTACTACATATCTCTCTCTCTCTCTCCCCCCAACAAAATACTACTAGTAGTAGTACAATTTTGCAATTTACTAGTCGACTTTACTGTAGATTGATTCGGTTGAGTTGAGTCTCTCTCTCCCTCTCGATCTCGAAGATTCCCCAGTCAGCCATATGGACGACCACCATCTCACCAATCTCCATGCCCCCCTCCTCCTCAACTTTGTCCCTCACACTGTTTTATTATTACTAAGACGACCTAGTTGTAGTTGTAGTTGTAGTTGTAGGTAGCATCACCACACTATACTACTAGTACTTTTCAACAAATAAAACCCCATCATCACTAATTTCCTGTGTTTAGACTTTTATTTAGACAAGAGGTGATCAATTTATCATACTACTGCTACTACCACTTCTTCTTCTTCTTACAAGGAAGGAGGATTAATTATCAAACAATGCTCCCTCCTCCATCATTTCTCCCTCCCCTAATCTCACAATCATGAGATTCGAGGAGCTCCACTCCCCGTTTTGTTGTCGCTATGGGCTGTGGAGGATCTAAGGTCGACGACTTGCCCCTCGTCACCCTCTGCAGGGAACGCAAGCACAACCTCAGGGCCGCCGCCGACTACCGCTACGCCCTCGCCGCTTCCCATGTCGCCTACTTCCACTCCCTCCGCCACGTCGGCGACGCCATCC
>JAKUCV010002685.1:0-12760 GCA_028386065.3 Turnera subulata | reverse complement strand
GCCCACAGTGAGGGTAGAGTGTGTCTTGGTATCCCTTGAACGCACAACGGTAGTAGGTTGCTTGGTTAGAAGTGGAGCGGAGAGCAATGCTTGATCTTTTGTCCCTGCAGTGTTCTCTATAGTGCGGTCTTGTGCTGCAAACTTATCCCCTTCAACAACTGCGAAATATATATATAAAACTGTAAAAAGAAAAAAAAAAAAGTTTAGTGCACTTACTAAAGGTTCCTTATAGCTTCGGCCTCCAGTTATAATTGTATCAGTCATGCCGGCTCCATGACCATAAAGGTTAGTTTTCTTCACAGTTCACACTAATGTGTACATGTTCACGATATATTCCCTTTTTTGGTAGAAAAAAGTGGGCAGAGCCCATAGATTAACCAATTGATGGATTACAGAAACGGGAAGCCACCCCTACAGCATCCCTAGACATAAGTTCTTGAATCAGGACAGGAAGCGAAGACGGGGTTAGAGGTCCCTAATGGCGATTCTATATGTTATATGTCACAATAATAAACCCAAAACCAGTTCGGACCTCAACCATCAGCTAATTAAAGCTTTTGGTTAAGATGGTCAGTTGACACTATATATATCTGTCTATGAATGACTAACATATCTGCTTATGAATATGCCTAAGAATAACTATATTTTTGGACTAATTAATAAAGTGTGTGTGGGGATGGAGAGAGCATAGACGAAAGAATTCAAACTTTTCTGGTGATGGTGATAGATATCAAGAGTTGCAACAAAAACTCGATCAGATCCATGGGAACTGGGAAGTCAGTATTTCGAGATTGAGTACAGTGGGAGAGCAGCTGGCTTCCCAGTCCCAGGGGTAAGATTGATTTATCAACAAGATGTTCCCTATATAAAGGATATATAAGATAGAAACGTTTGTGTAACAGCCCGGGTAAAATTTTGGATTTTTACCGGGACTGTAGAAATTGTTTTACCGTGATTACTGTTGAATTAATCTCGGGTAATTAATTCACAGTAATCGGTAGTCATTTTTCGAAACCGAGAGTTTTCCCGCGCTCGGGAGTATCTTCCTGACTAACCGAGCCTCGGTTTCCAGTTCCGAGACTTGGACGACGTTCAGGAGGATTAATCGGATTTTCCGAGCCCAAGTCATATTTTTGGACTCGGGACGGGATTTGTCGGAAAGACGGCAGTATCCCTGCGTCTACGGGATTCCGACGCGAGAATCCGGACCCGCCAACGAGCTTGCCCCGAGCCACTCTTCTTCCTCCTCTCTCCTTCCTCTTCCTCTTTCCGGCTACATTTCTTTTCTCTCCCGGTTTTCCCCGGCCACGTGGGCCCCACTTTCCTCTCTTCTTTCCTTTCTTTCCCTTCCTTTCTTTTCTCCTTTCTTTTCTTTTCTTCTCCACTTTTCTTTTTTTTTTCCAGCCGCCTCACCCGTGACCTCCTCCCCACTTGCTTTTCTTTTTCTTTTCTTCTCCATTTCTTTTTCTCCTTCCGCCGGCCCCTCCACCACTTTCATATCTTCTTCTTCTTCATCTTATCTACTCCCACAATTCCCCTTCCTTCTTCCTATTTTCCTCCTCTCTCTTTCCCCTCATCAACCCCTTCCTTTTCTTCTTCTCTTCTGCAATTCACCGACGAGCCGCCACCGGCTCCTCTCCCCTGCAACCGTCCCCTTCCATCGCTTCCTCCCTCTTCCCCTCACCACCAATCGCTGCCGCCCGTGTTTTGCTCACCTCGCCGCCGACAGGACGCGCCGCCAATGCAGATCGCCGCGTCGGGCTCCTCCCTCGCTCTTCTCCCTTGCGACGCCGCCGTCGCTGTTCCTCTCGCGCCCAGCCGTCGTCGTCGCTGAGCCGTCGCACCACCGCCTCCCTCCACTACCGCTGCAGCCAGACGCCGCCACAGCCACCCAAGACGGGTTCGACACCGCCGTGTCTCGTCTCCTCCCCACCTCTTTCCCCAGGTTCCTGTCTCCTCACTCCTCCCTCGTGCGTGCTCTCTTCCCTTACCTGAACCGACGACAACCACATCAAGCTGGGTGAGTCTTTGGCCTCGCCATCCTTCTCTTTGCGTTTAGATTGTTGTTTCTTCTGATTAATTGGAGCTTGCGGTTGAATAATTAGGACTGAGTTGGTATAAACGGGTTGAATTGATTGTTGTGGGGTGTGGTCGTGGATGATGTGTTCGTTAGAATCGGGTTGTTGTATTGATTTTGTTTGATGCGTTGGTTGATGATGAATGGTAACAGGGAAGTGGCTGCAAGGGGTGCGTGAACAGTAATCTGGGAGCCTTGGTTGTCTTGGGACTGCGTGAACAGTACCCCTGGCCGGAATCCGGCGAGTTTCCGGCGAGTCCGGGAATTTTCCGGCGAGTCCCGGGCAACTCCGGTGTGAACAGTACGTCTTCAGCAAATGGAACTCAAAGGACGGATGCTTCGGTAATTCCTTGGACCCGAATTATACCTTGGTGCGGGTTTGGGCTCGGTGCACAAGTGGGCTCGGAAACGGGCCGAACGTGCGGAGGCCCATATTATCGCAACACATATATATGCATTTGACGGACTTAATAACGAAACCGATAAACAAGAGAAATGCGTGGACGAACTATATAAATAAGGGGTTAACGATTTAAACAACGGATTTAAACGATTCGATTATGGATTTAACTACGTCTAATATAAATACAACCCGCACATGATTTATTTTGTGATCACGAGGAGCTTGTATAATTTCCTATGAACCGGAACTATGATAGTGGCATTAATATTTTGATGAAATATTATACTAGTTATATTATTCCATCTAAAGATTTTATTAGTTTGAGCTATACTAATTTAATGTATTAGGTACGTGTGTTATACTATATAATGAGTTTCGAAAATATTAATATCTTTACCTTATTCATAATTACCGGTGATATATTGATATACGAATTTTAAATAATGCTTTACAACATTATGATACGGGTATTCCATACCATATACCGTCTATGTAAATTAATTTCCGATGACACTATTCCCATGTAACAGTTTTACTATCGGAAATATTACAAGTAAGATTATTATTGTGTACACGATTTCACTACTTTAATTATTACAACCGATGTTTACACGGTATTATTTTGGGAAATACAATATTATAAAATGCTATCTACTTTATATTACGATATCGGCTACAAATATTTAATGGTTATAAATACCTGCAGCCATGATAGTAATGTTTAACAGAAACAGTTTTAAGACGGGGATGACAACTTAAATTGTGGAAAGCCGAGTAATAAAATAATAGCTAACGACATGCATTGCACTCTTTGATGTGCATTATATGTGATTATATGTTTTGGACATGATATAGGGACAGATAAGCTATATGGTTATGTACCGGACTCAGAGGCATACCAGGTGAGGATGGATAAACCTTGATATGTGCCCGTAATGTTGTGCTTGTTCCTTAGTTGTTTGTGTAATCTGTTGCTAGGTTGATCTGCTAGAATAATTGTTGTCTGATACATGATTGCTATGGTATTGTTGATGCTGGTGTAGAAACGTGTTAGTCCTGTGTTGTTGTGTTGGTAGTATTGTTGAACTGTTTGATGTGAAAGATTGGTGATAAGAAATTGTTGACTGAATGAGCTGTGAAATAATCTGTGATGATTAAAAGTTGAGTAATTACTGGATTGTGATATTGATTCTCGGATGATGTGATGAGAATGACGTTGGATCATTGATGGTGGATAATTGGGAAAAGGATAACGGAAATTGGAATGAAAATTGGATTTGATCATGAGATGATGTAATTGTCACTTGGAAAGTAGTGGTACGACTAGATGGTTAGAGACTAGTTCTGTGGTGCCTTGCCAGAGGGTTTGTTGGTTGGGGGTGTTGACCCCGGATTTGTGTTATTGGGATGTTGATCCCGGATTTGAGATATTGGGATGTTGATCCCGGATTTGAGATATGGGGATGTTGATCCCAGATTGTGGTGGGGCCTGGCATCCAGAATTAGTTAATAACCAGGTACGACCCTAGCTTGTCCAGTGACGGGGCCCGGAAGATAAAATTGGTAATAAAAACTAATAAGTAATCTTTGGGTCTTGGTTCAGTATTGATTATGATGTGCTTGATATGATTTAGTTGATTCCTCTGTTGTGTTGTTTGAGTTGTATTCCACTGTGATGCTGTTTGTGATAGTTTCCTTGTGATGTGAGGGTTTGCTTATTGTTGTGATGGTTGTTTTACTTCGAAAGTGTTATGGTTGAATATATCACTGTTTATCTTTCGTCGTCGTCGGTGAGCGTTTCGGACTCACCCCTCGCCTGCGGGGTTTCATCCCGTAGGATGAGTTGTTTGTAGTGCAGGAACGTACCGGGCGAGCTGATGCGTACCCTTGGACAGGCTTGGATCCATAGATTGCATGTGTCGCATACAGTGTTAGTTATTTAAAGTCTTCCGCTGTGCATGTATTTATTATTGTTGGGCCATTGGGCCGTGTTGAGATATTTCGATGTTTTTATCATGGGCTGTTGAGCCCGAGTTATTGTGTTATACACTGTATGCTAGGCCTTGTTGGGCTGGGTTGTCACAGTTCCGGCACGTGTTTACTGTGTGCGGTAAATACGGGTCGGGGCGTTTCAGTTTGAAAGGATGTTATCTGAGATTGGAAGGTCAGGATTTCTTATGTTTTTCTTTTATGTATTTATTTTTGGGGAGGGAACTTGGGTAGGTTCAAGGTTGGCAGCTCATGCTTGTTGGGTTGGGTTGTGCATGTTTTGGATGAGCTATCAGTAATTAACAAATGGATGTGCGATTGTGCTATATATATTGGTCTGTGTGGTTAGCCATTTGTAACTAATAAAATTGGAATTTTATCTCTCCAGTTCAACAAATTTTCCTACCTGACTGAATGCTTCTTGCCAAATGTAACGCTGTGCAGGTAGTTGGTTATTTGTGGCCTTGGAGCCGACTAAGGTGATCCAGACATGTTTGCTGATCAGTAATTACATCGTTAAACCAAGCTCTCAACTCAGACTTCAAATTACCAGTGCTAATTTTTTTTTTTCACCTGCAAAATCATCACAACATTTCTTTGCATTAGAGATTTGTTTTCTTTTTAGTTTCATTTGGTTGATTCAGTTTCATGCAAAATTCTTCTTTCTGTATCTGTTTGTTTCAATTAATAACATTAAAATATCGGTTTAATGTGGTTATGACCAATTTAACGTCTGGTCAAGCCTTTGCTTCTTCCGTGGATTGTTTTCACTCTAAAGCAATCGATTCTCTTCTCTCTCAGTTTTTTTTTTTCCTTCCAAAAGCAAAGCAATCGACAGAATAACAAAAGACTGTTTTGGAAATGTTCATAAATTATCGCAATGTGTGTATCGTCCGCAACAGTGGCGAAGCTAGATAGAAGTTTAGAGGAAGTCAATATAACAATTTGTGTGTGATAATAAGAGTTTATGTAAGAAAATAAAATTTGAGAGGGGTTAATATAATATTTTGTGTTTGATAATATGGGTCTATATATAAAAAAAATAAAATTTAAAGAGGCTAAATATACATCATGATAGGACTTATTTGCAAAAATTGAAAATCCAAAAGTCAATTGGTATATTACAATAGGACTTGTATGAAAAAATTAAAAACTCAGGAGAGCCATCGGCACCGCCACCCTTGGCCCCCTGGGCCACCGCACCGCAATTAAAAAATGTAAGCACCAAAATTATTCAATTATTAATTCAAGAAAAACAAGGGAAACTCTCTCACTCTTTTCTCTGCACTTTTCCAAAAAAGAAAAATAAACTTTCCTTTTAAAAAAAAAAATTCTTTGCATTTGAAACCCCGGTTAGGGTAGATTCAATATAGAAGACATCAATTACCTCGCGATATAAAAGAAAGAACCAAGAAATGAGTTCAATATCAAACATGTAATAGCAGATCTTATTAAGATTGGAAAAAAGCTATGTTCTGCTTATGTAGTATCACAATGGGATTGTAGATGCCCATGGATCACGAATGAAAGACTTCTACAGCTGTTGTATGAATTTGAAAGAGTATAGTTCCTGAGTCTAACCAAAATTTTAGTCCGAATTAACCTTATACTTTCCCTTATGCTATCCCCTATAGCGGGATGCCCCTAGCTCGCACCCAACTTTCACCATCAATGAAGCCGTAAGTAGCGAACTGTCTAGCTTTCACAGGGGAAAGAGCTTTGTAATAGCCCGGCCACTTGACTCTACCTTGCACATTAGCCCCCGGGCCATAATTATTATACTCCGCAAAGAATATAGTGTTGGTTTTTTCATTGCCATACATTCCTTCCCACCCAAGTGGGTTTATGATCTCGCTCAAGTAGGAATCCATGAACACGATTCTTGAATACAGCTTCCACGGCCTCCCGAGATATACAGTTGCCCTTTTCTCAAGCATCAATAGTTTAGGGTCTGGGTGGATCTTGCAAGCCTGGAAGACAAAACCTCCGTATGACCCAACGTTCCCATTGTTTTGACCACCGTGAGCTGCTACAACGTAAAAGTGTTGGTTAGGAAGGCCTGGCCTCACATTGAGTGTGCAGTCTATGAAGAGTGCACGTGCAAAGCCGAAGACGAAATCCACAGTCCCACCTATTCTGCAACTCTTGAAGAACTGACGCCCACTGTGAGCGTAGAGTGTGTCTTGGTATCCCTTGAAGGCGCAGCGATAGAAGGCAGCTAGGTCAGAAGTGGCGCGGAGAGCAACTGCTTGCGCTTTTGCAGGTCCTGCAGTGTTCTCTATAGTGAGGTCTTGTGCTGTAAACTGGTCCCCTTCAACAACTGCAAAATATAAGTGAACAATATAATTAGACATCGTGGATGATCAAATGCTTTTACATATATAAAACTGTAAATAGGTTTACTGCACTTACTAAAGGTTCCGGAGCGAAATGTTTCCCAACCACCCTTAAAGCTTCGGTCTCCGGTTATAATTGTATTCTTCATGCCGTCTCCGATGACCATAAGGTTAGTTTTCTTCTCACTGACGTGTACATATTCACGATATATTCCCTGTTTAATGTGTATGATATATGTTTGTCTACTGTTATCAGGTGCATTGTTTACTGCATCCATGATCCTAGTGAAATCTCCTGAGCCGTCTTGTGCCACCACAACATTGGGTTTCAGGGATGATTCCCTAGAACGCTTCAGAATTCTAAAGTCCATCAATGATTGTGGGCTGACTCTGATTCTTGGGCTTATAGTGGTATCTGGGCTCACAAAGTCTAGAAGTTTATCAACCATTTGTCCAAGTCTTTTGAGATTCTTTTCTGTAAGGACTTTGACAGAGCTATTTTTAGTATATCCAAGTCCGTCCAGGCATGTTTGTTGATCAGTAATTACATCGTTAAACCACGCCCTCAAGTCAGATTTCAAATTACCACTGCCCATGTTTCCATCATCTGCAAAATCATCATAGAAATTTCTGTGTGTTTGAGATTGAAGGAGAGATAATATATAGTATTCATAGGAGAAAAATGACTATTATATATGTCGCCAAGGTCTCATCACTTACCGTCAGGATTCTTCAGAAGTGATAGTGATAAATTCAACTTATGAGCAGAAAGACTAAGCAAGTCAGAGCATGATTTAATGGCATTTGTAGAGCGAGCATCGCCTAATAACTTGTCAGATCCCAAATTTGACAACCTAGAAGTCACATTTCCGGCAAAAATAACAGCATTTTTCAAGGGACTAATAAATTCTGGTAGTTCGCGGAGTTCTCCTGGACTCCAACTAGAATTAGCATATGGTATGTATAAAGAAAGCATCGTCAGAACGAAGAAGCTTGACCAAATTTGTAACATATTACTGACAAATGTAGCCATTATGATTAAAAAGATAGAGTAGAGACTGAGATTTGACACTATGTTGTCTCTCCACTCTATTTGCCCACTTGCTTATTTCGTGTGAAGATGGGGCTGCCTTTTAAAGAAGCTTTCCTGCTCGTAAAGTAACTCAAGTCCTGATTAATCAAGGGAATCTAGTGGTTAGAAATGGAGTTTGAACTAAATTCACTACGTTTCAGCAAACTAGTAACATAATTGAGTAATGAACGTAGTTAATGCAACTGTCAATGTTGTAGATGAACAAAAAAAAATATATTGTCGATGCCATAACCTCATTCATACATAGGAGGGGCTGAATATCATCACCCTCTAATTATCTTTTTTTCTTTTTTTTATCGTCCCCTTCTAATTATCTGGGAAAAAGTGATAACGAACTACTTATATTCACATCTAATTACCTTCACACCAAAAAAAAAATTACCTTGACAACTCTGTCTCCATTGTATTGGATGCCACTGGCGTCACCACCACCTGGACTAGACTGAGGGACTCTCCATTATCGACCTCAACCTGAAATTAACATTAAAAAGAAAAAGTTATTAACATACGAACGAATATGTTTTAAAGAGTCAACCTAGGATCATAAGAAAAATAGTCCCAGATCGAAATTCTCTCACTCTTGTCTCTCTTCCTGTAAAGAAGCTAAAAACAATAGTAGTTGGAGTAGAACAAAGTGTCAGTGTTTTTGCGAGTCAATTTTATGGAAACGTAATGCAGAGAATTTGAGTGAGGATGGATAGTAGGGGCAACCATGGTTTTTTTAAAAACAGGGGCGGGAAGAGTAACACCGCCGGATGTGTGGCTGGTTCTGTAGAACTACAGAAACTAGAAGACATAATGCAGTTTTGCAAGGAGCTAGCTAGCTTTTGGGGTAGAACACATTGTCATTTAATCGTGGAAATATATTCATAACATGTTTACATAGGTGCAAACTATATTAGGATATGCGAAAAAAACAACTATATTAGGATAGATACAATAATGAATTTTATCCTAACCTTTTTTTGGAAATATATACCCATAACCTTAATCTTATCAGAGCTGTATATATTATCCCAACTAACATGATATCACTGACACTTCCTATAAATTATATTAAAAAACTGAAACTTCCTATAAGATAATTAAACCTTACAAGTTGCAAGCAATAGGGATTTAACCAGGTATATATATGTATATATATAGCCTACGGTGGAATCAATTTTATCCTTCTTCTGTAATTAAACATGGTCAGCAAAATATATAAATCATAACATACATGGAGATTCCCGAGAATTTCCTCATTCATAAAAAAAAAAATATGTTGTAATTAAGTGGATCATCCAAAAAATACGACATATTGTTTAGACAAAAAATACTATACATTGCATTTTCACTTTTAATTATGCTTAAAAATTAGTTAGTGGTTAATGATGGACCTCGGACATTATTCTAAATTCGAAATTTTATCCTATAAATCAGAAATCTCTAATTAAATTAGTAGGACAGTGGTTTACGTAACATGAAAATTTCCTTACTAAATGTGATTTACTAATCTAACCCCGGGTATATTTATTGCAAATGAAGAATCAAATCAAATGTCCACCACTTTCACCCATACCAGGCAGCTGATATTCTTGTCAGCTTCCAGGATGGCCTGAAGTAGGGGTGTAAACGAGTAGAGCTACTCGTGAGCTACTCGGGATCGACTCGGTAGATACTCGAACTCGACTCGTGCTTATCGAGCTCGAGTCGAGCTTTTTGGTCGAGCGAGTCGAGCTCGAGCTTGGAATTACTTGGCTCGTTAGGCTCGCGAGCCTTATCGAGCTCAGCTAATATTTATTAAATACTAAGCCCATTGGGTTGTTCACTTGCATGATTTAAGTTGGTACCTATAATTGGGCCATTTAAGAAACTTAAGAGCAACAATTGGGCTGAGCTATTCAAGAAACTTGAAAGCCCATTTTTCATCCGTTAGTAAAATGAAATTGTAAGTTCAAAATTTAATGAATCGAAATTCGAAGCTACCCAAATCCAACTTCCTCCCAAATTGATAACAAATTAAAAAAAAAAAAAAAAGAAACCCTCAACCTTCGCAATGGTTCTTTTGACCAGATCTGAACCTATTTTTCTTTCTTCCTCCACAAAGCTTCTCTCTAACAACAAACAACCCCTCTATTCAGTCTCACAATTCCTTCCTCCTCTCCGGCGACAACTAAAGGCGGCTCCTCCACCTCTCACAACCAAATCTCATCCATCTTCATGCTTCTGTGCCGTTGAACCGACTTGATAATGGCAGCCATTGACAGGCGCATGGAGGCAATTCAAAAGCATGGCAGCCACTCTGACTAGGATTTATTGGAGGTGGATTTCTGCGAATTGTTTTTTCTGTCCAAGCTTTAACTTCTTGACTCCATTATTGATGGTGAAATCAATTTAATTCATTTGGTTTCCTTGAATCAATTGTTTGTTGTTTGGATTGAGATTCAGAAACAGAAGAAGAGAAATTGATTAGTTGCACGACGGTGGGAGTGAGTGGAAATGGAATTGGGTGGCTCTGCCTAATCGAGCCTAATCGAGCTTAATCGAGCCGAGCTCGAGATAGTAAATTTTCTATCGATCTCGAGCTCGAGCTCAGAAAATAAAGCTCGACCGAGCTCGAGTCGAGCTCGAGCTTAACATTTTCTTAACGAGCTCGAGTCGAGCTTGCCAATACTCGGCTCGACTCGGCTCGTTTACACCCCTAGCCTGAAGCGTATCCAAGAGAATGAGTGGGCTAAAAAAACCTGTGTTCCCACCCCTGTCTGAGTCAAAACTGAATGAAACGAGCTCTGTAATTGGCTCTCTTAATTTTTACAGGTCCACTGGCAGATTTACTCCCAGGAGCTATATAGACCTGACTGGGTTATATGGCGTTTGGGAAAAAAATTGTCTGGGTGTGACAGAGTTGAAAGTCAACGCTACCTTGGAATGCTTCATGCTCTTGGGTACGTATCACAACTTTTCAAGTTTCTTTGGCATTCCATCGTCTCCTCTGAAGATTTTATAGTAAAGTTCAAGAAAAAAACTATAATCGTTGCTATTCTACGATTAATATTTATTTTCTGTTGCATTTTCTTTTTGAGGTTTGTTGACCAGTGAACTAGAGTTAAGGATTGTTGGGCGGAGGTCTTTGAGAATTTTATGCTCTAATTGGTTTTTGGGATTACAGTGGGATGGGATACCAGTGGCTGGAATAAAATATTTTTTTCTTTGTTTCAATGTCTTTTCCCCTTCAAAATTGTTTGGAACTGGGTGTTTTCTTTACTATGTTGTTTCTTTTTTTTCCAATTTATATAAGATTTTTGCTTAATTTGTTATTCATTTCCTTGACCTATAAATGCATGACGATCGATTCACGCAATATTCTCCTTTCGATATCTGTATCTCTCAAGAAATAACATTAAAATGTCTGTTTAATGTGGTAATTACCAATTTATTGTCTTGTCAAGCATTCACTTGGGTTATACATATACATGACGACAGATGACTGTTCAGGCAATCGACAGTATAACTCAAGCTTGTCTCGGTTATGTTATTTTCTTTGAGAAAACTAAAAAAAAGTAAAGACGGATTCTGCAGATCTCTATTTCAGCATTCAAACAGATTCTGCAGATCTCAATTTCAACTACGTACTGGGTATAATAGATTTTATTAAGCTTCGGATTTGCTGTCTTCTGCTATGTAGTATCATAATGGGATCCTAAGCCTTGGCTAATTACTCGTTAAACCCTCCTTCCAAAGGAAACAGAAAAACAAAATGGATAATATATTCTACTCGACAATGCACCTGAAATGCTCTGGATTTAAACGAGTATAGAGTCGCTGAAAATTTTATATCCTAAGCTTTTGAAACTTTCCCTTACACTCCATCGCCTTGGAACGGGACGCCAGTGGCTTGCAACCAATTGTTATCATTAACGAAGCTGGAAGCAGAAAACTGTTTAGCTTCAGAAGAGGAAATTTTGGGGTGGTACCCTGGCCACTTGATCCTGTGTCTCAAATCAGCACCAGGGCCATGATTACCATACTCTGCAAAATACACACCGTGTGATCTTTCGTTTTCTTCCATTCCATACCACCCCAGTGGGCTTATAATCTCACTCAGATAGGATTTCATGTACACGATGCTTGAATACTTCTTCCACGGCCTCCCCAGATATGCACGTACGTGTTCGTTGCGTCCCTGCAGGAATTTGCGGTCTGGAACAATCCTGCAGAACTGGAAGACAAAACCTCCGTATGCGCCACCGTTCAAAGTCCCGTCCTTACCACCATGAGCTGCGATCACGTAGAAGTTTTGGCGCGGCGAGCCTTGAACCACGGTGAGTGTGCAGTCCTGGAAGAGTGCAATTGCGAAGCCGAAAATGAAGTCCACAGACCCGCTTATCTTGCATTTCTTGAAGAACTGACGCCCGCTGTGAAGGTAAACGGTGTCTTGGTAACCCTTAAAGGCACATCGATAGAAGACTGCTAGGTCGGAATCGGACCGGATAGCTACTGCTTGCTTGCTTTCTGGTCCTGCTGTGTTCTCTACAGTGAGGTCTTGTGCTCTAAACTTAGCCCCTTCAACATCTGAAGATATGCCACCAGCGTAAAAATAAGTGAAGAATGGTTAGCGACAAAGAAGGGTTTAAATTTTCTTGCAGAATGTTTGAAATGAAACTGTAAGAAAACTTAAATACACTTACTCAAGGTTCCGGAGAAGTAAGTGACCCAACCACCCACAAAGCTTCGGTTTCCGGTTATAATTGTCTGCTTCATGCCGTCCCCGATCATCCAAATGTTAGTTTTCTCCACATTTACGTGTACATATTCACGATACACTCCCTTCTTTATGTGTATGATATACCGGTGCCTGCTATTATCAGGTGCACTATTTA